>CM021106.1:211089083-211207577 GCA_007115665.2 Sequoiadendron giganteum
TAATTATCTTTCCCTTTGGAAAAAATATGTCATCTTGTATTTTCCCTATATTTTTACCCATTTGGAAAACATCCTTTGGTAAAACAATTGCTCATTATTTAATCTTTCCGATAAAACTACTCCCCTATTGAGTGAAAAATATTTTCATCAACAACAAATTCCTTAAGATAAATATGGCAATATTTATCATATAATATTATGTCTTTTTACTGCCATGCGGGAATTTGAACTCCTAAACAAAATATTAATTTTCCTCTCCATCATTACTTATCCCTTTTTGGACCATCGGTGTGACTTGGTGCATCCAGAAGACTTTCATTTTTTCCCACTGACTTTGATTCTCTTGCCGATAAGTTTTTTCATCGGTGTGACGTACACTGTGATCGATGTAATTTTAAAATTCTCCCTCCGACTGGCTTGTTCTTGCCGATGACATTTTGCTTTGTTTATTCACTGCATTCTTAGGGTTTTTGTTCCTCAAGCCTGTGCTTCATTTTGTTTCGAGCCAACAGGAATTTCCTCAAACAATTTTGATACATTATTACTGCAAGCATGAACTCTAGATTTGTTGAGAGAGTTACTAACACTTTCGATCTTTTTCAATGGTTGTCAATATCACTCAAAAACCTATGGCCTACAGAGGTCAATTTTGTTTTAAACCGTGTCCAAAATTATGATCAAATCCCTTATGATGGCGATGGGCCGTAAACACCATCTACATCCAATACTGCATCAGAAGTATCCAATCCCTTGGAATCTCGAAGGCATACACTGTGGGCTCCTCTATGCTTGTTAGCGATGCAAAATGATATAGCAAGCCAATCCTTTGTATTTACACTTTTCGCCTTTACAATACCCAACATAGATACCTATTTTTATGAGAAATTTTGTGCGTTCTTCCTCCATTGGAGTCATACCTCGGCCTCTCAGCTCAACCAAGCATCTGTATAATCACCAAAGCTCTTCCATCCTGCCATCATTCTTTCCTGGCGATATCCTTGAGAGAAAATATGCCTATATTTGCATCAACATCATCAGTGATTAAACCTAGCATGAACATCCCATAAAACTTTGTCGCTATCTTCCCTCTTTTAAGCTATTCTATAATAGCATTTTAGGATCAATTTTCATGGTCCTTTTACTGGATATGCAATTTGGCATGCTACTATCCCTTAGGCCTTGGGGCTTCATTACTTTCTCCATGTTTAATGGTCAAACATATCATCCTTGAATATTTTCTCAAACTTAGCCTTTGGCTTTCCAAGAACTCATCAAAATAGATAGTTCGCATTCATAAATTCATGAATATCCTTTATACATAATGCAATGTGAGATTCAGGTGCTTTCATAATAGCTTCTTCCCTTCACCCGAGAACTCAACATTGTAGGTGTGTCTTCTATTCCTTGTTGATAAACATATGAACTACAATCACCTTAGCTCTCATATTTTGTTCAAAATATTAGTATGAAGCCTTCTTATACATGGTATGGACCTTGACTATTGTCACTAGAATATTTTATTTTTCTCTTTTCTTTTAATTATCTTAAGCATAGTTCAATGTATTGTGCCATGATCATGATTTTTGAAACCATCCCTGTCTTTTCTTCTTGGACAGTCCCTTAATTTTGAAATCATCTTGATAATATATTCATTGCATCTCTCATAGCTATTTTATCAAGAATATGAAGCAACTTATCCACTGAAATGGGTAATGATTTAATTTCTGACATTTTCACACAACGATTAAAATAATTAAAGTAACCTATGAAATTTCTTTGGAAAACTAATCAATTGATCTCCAAAGGCCACGAAAATACACCAAAATGTCTAGTTATGATAGGGGAGTATAGTTGTACAACGGATTGGCATGAAGGCATCAGAATAAAAAGAATTTAATGCTCAAAGTGGTCTACTTAGTATTTTCTGCAACTGCCACTGTCAATTTTTTAGCTGAAAACCACCACTTTACCTTCTTTGAAAAAATATTAAATCTCTTCCTATGAAGCTGCAATTTTGGTGATTAGTTTATTTAGGTCAAATGAACATGTATGCAAAAGGATTTTTAGTCAATATTCTTCCTTCGCAAGATAAAAATTCAAGCTTGACCACTCTATAGCTGTCTAGAAATGCAGTCATCAAACTGTGTAAAACCCATTTGGTTTTAGCTTTCTAAAAATATCAAACGAACTGCTAGGGCTCTAAAGATTTGCATGAAAGCACATTAAGGTGGGAAGAATTTGAAACACCAATTTATTTTTCATGATATATTATCAGTTTCTTAATATTGCTTTCCAAAGTTGACCATTTTGACAGAATTTTCACTGACAATAGATTTTCTCAAAAAACCCTTCAGCTTGTCACTTTGAAACTTTGTCAAATTTGATTGTATGGATCTGAAAACTAATGTGCACACTCACATATGTTAGATGAACACACCTTCAAGATGGCATTGCATGGAAATGACCAGATTCAAAATCATGATTTTTCAAAATGTGCTCTTTGGGCTACCTTTTCAACTGAGTTTCTGAATGTTGTATTAGAATTCCACACATGGCACCTTCAAATTTTTCCAAAATTTGAAGGTTCCAACACATCACACATCATTGATTTATGTTTCAAATTCTAGACCACATCAATGACAGATGAAAAGTAGTGATGGAACCCGACCAGGCAACATGCATCTTCATTTGAGATCAACAACACAAAATATATTGCTCATTCACCCCTTTCAAAATAGTGATGGATCACTAGGATTAGGGACCTCATCACTCATCACCAATTTGAACAAGACAAGAGTACAACTATATGTGATGAGCGATGGAAATAAATACAAAGAGTCTTGAGGTCATCGCTCATCGCCAATTCAACTCAAAACTCAAGAGCAATTAGCGATAGCCACAATTTTTAGTGATACAGAGAAAAACTCAAGCATCGTGCATCGCTCATATGAATCAAAAGTTCTCAAAACCATCTATGATATGCAAAACGAAAGAAACACCATTCATCACTCATCGTGGATGTAAATTTGCATTCATAGAGCTATCCACGATGAGCGATAAATGGAAATGGTCAATGAGACATAAGTGAAATAATTTGCATGCGCTCAAAATATATTGAGAAAGAGGACTGCCTAGGATAACATATAAAAAGGCCTTAAAGGACTTAAAACATGTTATTTCAAAGGATATAAGGCCAAATGTGGTCAATCGATAAAATTATTTCTTCACCTAGGTTCAAAGGGGCATGGAGAGAAAATAAGCTTCTAAGCTAGCATGCTCATACATATGTGAACACAAAATGGGCTTAGTCATGCTCACATATATGTGAACATAAAGTTAGATGAATCATGCTCACACATGTGGGAGCATGATGTGGGGTTGATGTGGAAGTGAAGGATGCTTCTACACACATGTGGGGGCATACGAAAAGAAAGATACATGCTAGATGCTGGTGGATTTATATTTTTAATCTATGTAGATGGATTCAATAGATAAGATTAAAAGAACAAAGATCAATGATGATGATAGATTAATTAATCTCAATTAATTAATTATTGAGTTAGAAAAATTAAGAACTAAATCTATTTATTTAGAATTAAACAATAATTTATTAAATAATATAAAAATATGATAAAATTAAATATCAATAAATAAGTTAAAAGATAAAAGAGTTAATAATAAATTTGGATGTCTACATTAACATTATTCAATAGTGATAAAGATAAAACTAGCCCAACAACGATGGTGGAGAAAAATTTCAAAAAACTTTAAAGTTAAATGCTTTTTAAAACAGTCGCCATCGGTTATAAAAGAAACCTAAGCCAATGGCTAACCACCACTCCATCTACATCCATAACAAGTTTGAAAGCCTTGCTTTCCAATCAACACTTTTAAGGAATGGAAAATTTTACTCTCAATCCAAGGACAAGATTTCTGACGACCTTTTATTATATGCAGCCAACATAGCGATCAACATTTAGATTGAAATTCGATATTGCTTCACTTTCGAGGAGAGGAAAAATAAATTTGTAACAAAGATATAAAGATTCTTACTACCATTCCAATCAATTACAGTCAAATCTTAATTGAAAATTAATATCTCTCTGATTTCAAGAAGTGAAAAACTTAAATCTCAATCGAATGACAAGATTTCTGACCACCGTTCATTATATACAGCCAACATAGCGGTCAATATTTCGATTGAAATTCAGTGTTACTTCACTCTCGAGGAGTGAGAAAACATAAATCTATATAAATTCTAATCAGAGAGTCATATCTTAATAAAAAACAGGTATTAATTTGAATAAATTCTAATCAATCTGAGTCATATCTTAATAAAAAATCTGGTTTAGGTTCATGGTCTATTGATGAATTTAAATAGTTTTAAATAAATTTAAAGTTTTTTCAAATGTAAGATTAGACATCAAGGAATTGTCTGAATGTTAAAAAAATGGATATCCTCGAATCCTTAACTCTCAGGCAAAGTAGAAATTTCATCTTAAAACTCTTCCTTCAATAGATTGTTATTTCTTAAATTTCAACAACCCAAAAGTCAAGGACATGAAGATTCTTGATGATAATGTTCACTAAGTGCAGTACAACAACCCAACAAATGGATATCCTCCAATCCTCCAATCCTTAACTCTCAGTCAAAGTAGAAATTTCAACTTAAAACTCTTCCTCTAACAAATTGATATTTCTTGAATTTCAACAACCTAAAAGTTAAGGACAAGAAGATTCTTGATGATACTATTCATTAAGTGTGGTACAGCAACCCAAAAGTTAAGGATATGAAGATCATTGATGATATTGTTCACTAAGTGCAGTACAAAATATAGACCCTATAGTTTGAGAATTGGCTATAAAGTTGTTCAAATTTCTTGTTAGATACTATACGGGATGGTGTACATGCACTCCAACATCTTGGGATTGAATCTGCACCTTTCATAGTTATGAAATTTGTGCAACTTTAGTTAACAACTATAGCTTATGTTGGATGAGGATTAATCCTGACAATAAATAGCCTACAAGTTTTGGTTAATATTTCTAAGGAATTGAGTGAAGTTAGTCTGGGGTGCAAACGACTGACATTGGTGAAGAAGCTAAGTGTGGAGCTATTGTGAAATAGAAGAATAGTGTAAATAATGACCACCTTTTTTGGGCTTATGAGTTCTTGGGGGTTTCTTTGGTTGCAACTGGTCATTTTTGTATGGTAGATTGCTTCCTACTTGACCAAAAAATGGGGCATGATCCCAAACTAAGAACATATCATGAAGTGGACTTACAATCAATGTTATCACTAGCTCAATCAAAATCAGTGTACCCAATGAGATTCAAAATACAACCTGCCGAATGATGAATCCCATAGTGAATGGTTCCTTGGAGATATTGAAGTATATGCTTGGCACCCTTCTAGTGTAGGTCATGTGGCTCTTGTATGTGTACAACCCCCACAACATACGAAAGTTCTGGATGAGAGTTAGTGAGATAAAGAAGACTCCCCATAAGCTAATGATACTATATGTAACTAACCAGTGGTGTATCTTTGCCATCCTCAAGCTTTACAACCGATAAGAAAGTTGTGGCTATTGGCTTGCAATCAATCATGCAAAATCAAAATAGAAGATCTCTCGCATACTTGGATTGAACAAATTTAATTCCTGATTCATTCTGGCTGATTTCAAGTCCAAGGAAAAAGTGTAGGAAACTTGTGTCTATCATGGAAAATCTATCATGCAAAGCAAATTTAATTTCAACAATGGATGTGGCCGAACTACCTATTATGAGTAGATCATCTACATAGAGCACTATGATCAATAGAGAGTCAGTTGTTCTCATCATATAAATATTTGAATCAGATTTTTATCACATGAAATTATGAGTCAGTAGATTATAAGAGTCCATTTTAGCATACCAAGCTCTAGGTGCCTGCTTGAGGCCATAGAGTGATTTCTTGAGTCTACATACTAAATATGAATTTTGTACATACCCTTGTGGTTGCTCCATGTAGATTTCCTTCGTAAGATCACTGTGAAGAAATGCATTCTTCACATCCATGTGGTGAACCTCCAACCTTCTTGCTACTCCAATGGCAAGAGCCATCTGAATGGATTCCATTTTTTCCACTGGAGCAAAAGTCTCGTCATAATCAATGCCATGAACTTACTAAAAGCCTTTGGCTACTAACCTTGCTTTGTATCTAATCACATGTCCATCTACTTCTTTCTTTGTCCTATAGACCCACTTACTTTAGACAAGCTTACAATTGGAAGGAAGCAGAGCTAGGTCCCAAGTTTGGTTTTCTATGAGTGAGTTGTACTCCTCCATGGTAGCCTCCCAAAGAGGATTCCATGTAGCTTTTGCATAAGTTTGAGGGTAAGATGCTAGAGCCACATAGGCATGCAATGGTATGATGGGTTTCGTAGTTGAGAGTGCATGAGGGGCATCATATATCTCACTTAAGCTCATTGTTCTTTGATTTCTCATAGGGGAAACTTAATCATCATTGGAAGCCCAATCAAGATTTGCATGTGGATTGACACATTCATGCTTATCTTCCTCTGAATCAGATTCATGAATAACTGGAATCAGATTTGAATGATTGCATGTATCATGTTTGAAATCTATAAGAGGAGGAAACACTAAGGTGGTGGCATGTTTATCTTGAGATGAATGCGAGGAAATTTCTTCAAAGTAGACACTTCTCTCAATGAAGAGTATTTTTGTTGAAATTTCTAGCAGTTTGTATCCCTTTATGACATATGGATATCCAATGAATATGCATTCTCTACTTTGAGGCTCCAAAGCATTCCTCCCATCTGTAGGAATATGAACCCATGCACGTGATCTAAAAATGCAAAAATGTGTGACTTCTTGTTGCATGCCACTTCATGTTTCAAAAGGTGTTTTTCCTATGATAGATTGGTGAGGAGATCTATTTTATATGTATGAAGCATAGTTGATTTATTCAGCCCACAATTTGGAGGGAAGGAACCTTACATGCAACATACAATTGGCCATCTCTTTCAAAGATTGATTTTTCCTCTCAGTTACCTTGTTCTATTGTGGAGTGTAAGGAACTGTGTTATGCAACTATATTTCTACTTCATCACAAAGAGTTTGGACATCATTTTTGACATACTCCACCCCATTATCTATTTGGAGGATCTTGATCATTTTTCCAGACTGCTTATTTGCATGAGCTTTGAAAAGCTTAAGATGCTCAAACACTTCATACTTGAATTTGAGAAAATACACCCATGTGTATTGTGTGTAATCATCAATGAATGTTAGCACATATTTGGCTTGGCTCATGGAAGGTTCTAGAAATGGCTCCATAAGATCACTATTAGCAAGCTCTAGAGAAGAGGAGGTTTTCCATGCATGCCCTTTCTGAAATGTTTCTTGTGGATGCTTTCCAAGAGAACAACCTTCATAAAATCCATCAAAAAATTCTATGGTAGGCAAGCCTTTTACAATCCTTTTTTTGCTTATTTTTTGCATGTATCTAAAGATTAAATGACCAAATCTTTCATGCCAAATTATACTTTCATAATTTACATGTGTTAGTAGTATTTAGTAGAATCTGATTTAACAACAAAGTTAGAAAAAGTGTACAAACGAGACTAGTGATTTGCCTTACCAATAACAATTTTGGAGTTGTCTTGCATGTCAAATATGCTCACCAAATCTGGGGTGAATTCAAATCTCCTTCTGATACCAAAATGATTCATTTCATAAACAAAGAGAAGATTGACTGAAAGATTTGGAATGTGCAAGACATTCTCAAAACTTCCAAGTCCAAGCTCTACCCTCCCTTTTCTAGTTGCCTCTACTGGAGAGTCATCTCCCATGAGAATAGGACCATCATATGGTTCAAAATATGAGAGAACATATTTTGTGGTTGCCATGTGGTGTGAAGCTCCAAAGTCTATGATCCACGCATATCAAGTAGAATGAATAGAAATTAATGCATGTGCATTACCTCGTGTTTCTAGTACCTTTTCTTCCTACTTCTTGTCACTTTTTGGAATAAAGTTACCAAGGTTATTTTTTTGAAGTGTTTGTGCCATGAGGTGAATGTTCTTCTTCATGTGTGATGATTCTGGGGGAAACCATGGATGCAATAGTTGCACTTTGATTTACCCTTTTTTTCCTTCTTTTCCTTTGAGCTGGAAGATTCATCTAGAGGTTTGAGATTGTCTCCCATTCTTAGATCAGGTTCCTTCTTCCCTTTTCCTTTTCCTTTGGATTGTTGATTGGGTTTCAAACCATTCTTCTCACTTGTATGCATAGCAAGTGCATGAGCTTTGGAAATTTTTAATATACCCATTTTTATGATCTTACCTTCCTTATGTATCAGGGACTCAATAAAGGCATCAAGTGTGGACATCTTCCAAGTTGCTCATGTTGTAAGCCTAACTATGTGAAAAGTGGAGACAAATACAACATATTTTGGACCTTTTTTTGACAAAATAGCAATAAATAATTTATTTTCTTGTTGGGATTTGTTGATTATGCATCCTTTCAATTGGAGTAATAAGGCCTTTATTTTTGTGAAAAAATCTTGAATATTTTCAAATTTTCTTGGATCTAATGAGTTGAGCTCATTTTCAAGGATGTCACCCCGCATCCTATCTTGCTTCCAAAAAAGAGTCTCCAACATATTCCAAACCTCATTTGTAGTTTTTCATTCTTCAATATGAAACAAAAAATTTGGAGACATGGATAGGCATAGGAGACTGAGGAAATCATCCATTTGGTTGAAATATTTGGATGTTTCAACTACAAAATTTGGTTCAATCTTTGTTGCCATGACTATCCGATACAATACTCTAATTTTAAGTTGAAGTATAATATTTGGCTTCCATTCATAATAGTTATATGGCATTAGAATTTTAGAGGTTGGAAATTCCATTCTTTCTAATAGCTCTTATTTTTAGTACCAACAAAAGAATTATTATGCTCCCTTTATGGGTCGTCTTGGTAGAATGAATGTTGGGTAGAGAAAATATTAGGTATAAAGAATATGGGAAAATCACGTCTCTATATGCCACCAGCATGCACAGGATATAAGGTTGTATGAGATCTCTCTGCCTTCAAATGATGTGGGCTTGGCAATGTTCATGCATCTACTCCCAATAATGATGGCAATGGTCACGCACCAGATCTCCCACGTGATGGAAATTGAGGAAAAATCTACCACCAAAAGCAAATGCCAAGTCTTCCACAACGTTGCATGAAATCATGTGGTAGATGATATCAACTAGGGGAAATCATGGATGGGCTGGAGAATGCAAATCACAGCTAGGTAGAGGAAAATTGTGCCAAACGAATCGGCCAAATCAACTCCCCAATACAAATCGCAAACCCAGTCATTTGTCATGAAATTTCCCTCCCCAATGCAAATCAAGATGGAATTTAACAAAACAAAATCCACAGTCTACCAAAGAAACTAAATTTCATCTACAAAATAGGATGATTCAAAATCACACCATAGAGGAGTTTGGAAAATCCACTAAGAGATTTCATGGCATCTTAACAACAAATCATGCTTTTAATGAAGAATATCACTCTTCAAGATCCAAAACATGATCGCAATAGGTGATTGGTGACTAAAATGGTTGATCTTCTTTCCCATGAATTTTGCAGCCCTTTGATAGCTTCCCAAGCCTTCATCTATGCTCAAACATGGCCTCAAATACTGCTAATTGATGAATTTGCCACATAGGTGAGGAAAAACTGCCTCCCTAGCTCTTTTCGCGGCCTCAAAAGGTTAATTTGAGGCCTCAAGTAAATGAAATATCCCACAAAAAAATAAATTTATGACAAACTAATTTGATGCCCAAATTTGAATCGATCCATTCAATAGTGAAAATCGTGCCTCTAATGGATAGAAAATTAGCCCTCCAATGATAAACAGTGATTTTAATCACTTAAAGTGAGAGATTTTAATTGCCCACATAGAGAGTAGACAAATAATATGAGCAAGGTTTGATTGCTTGCTACCCCTAACCATGCTTATAGAAATACCCTCTTCAACAAAAAGAAGTCTCTCTATTTTGAATCATGCCTCCAATCTCTAGCTCACAATTGGAGTAGACGAATGGATGTGAGTTAGCATGCATTTGCCTATGGCCAGAAAATGTCCTTGAATGACTCTGATACCATGTTAAATTCTATAGATATACAAAGACAATTGATCAAGCACAAAAAAATGAATTTTCATTAACTGACTTCATTGTTATTAACAATCAAATACATAAAGTTACAAATATATAACCATTGTAGGAGAAGAATCCCAGGAGGAAAATATGGAAACAATTTTTTTTTTCCATTAGTTAGCTTATAATAAAGAAAAGAGTCATCCCAAGTTGAACAATAGTTGCAACTGTCAATTGACATATGCTAATTGTGTAAGAGTAGTTGGTAACAATAGTTTTAATAGACCATTGGAGACAGTAGTTGTAACAAAGAGTTGTCCAGAAAGTAGCTAATTATGCTAACACGACTTAGGCGAGTCATGGTACAAAAATTGTCATTATATTGTTGAGTCAAAAAAATAGTTAGGTAAGGTTATTGATAATTGGGGAGCTTAAGAATGTGCCTATTGTTAAGGAGTATAAAGTCATTAATGGTTTTATGGGAGTGTGAGTATTGTGTTCAATTGATGAAGCCATAAGAATATGTTTAGCAAGTAAAATTTTTAGATTATCCTTCAAGAAAACAATTAACTATTGTTTGATAGAACACATGTCACTTGCCACTGACACTTACTGGTTATCAAAAGTGTTGGGTGGTGTTTTTTGGAATTTGAAACTTGTCCTTGAGCCTTCCTCCTACTCACCTACCATGTCCAGAGTTAATGCTTGCACACTTTGGGATCTCTTGCTCTTGACGCGGCCAACACCAACAATCTTTTTTTGGTAGAGGAAATAATTTTTTTAGGTGAATTTGAAATTTGGGTGGGAAATCAAGTGCCCAACAATAGACAAAAACAAATAATGTTACGTGCTAGCAAGGAGCGGTCTAGAAAATAATGTGAGTTTTTTTTTCGTATCAGCAAGAAGTAAGTTGTAGAAGGTTAAGTTGCAGCAACAACAAGGAATTTTCTGAGAAAATCTTGCAAAGTGTTTACAATGAGCACCTAAAAGCTCTTGATCGCTCAGTGTTTTCCAAGAACAATATATAGTTCTAGTCAAATAGAAGAAAGAGAGATCTGAGAAGCTCCTAATAGTTTCTAATTTTTTCGTACAGCTCCAGACTACTGCAAGTTTAGTTTGTAATCAGTAGATTGTAGTTTCAATTTGAAAGAATTTTGTAATTTGTCATTTTCTGAGTTAATACAAAAAGAAAATATTGCATGCCCAGTTCTGTGTGTCTCCATTGAGCTTATTTTTTTTTATTCCACATTTGGGTATTTTAAGTTTGATTGGGAAATAGAGCAACATCTATGTGTCTGGTTTGAGCATTTTAAATATTCGACATGGTATCAAAGCCATATGCCTCATTTCTCTATGAGTTAGGGCATTTGTTTTTTCTGGGTATTAAGTTTTTATTGTAGGATACATGGCTAGAGATGAGGGGAAGAATTGGTAGCAGCCACTATCCTTTAATGGACAAAAATATGATGTTTGTGCTAAGAAGATGAAGACCATAATGGTTGTAAATGATTTGTGGGAGTTTGTGATCAGTGGGTTCAATGATGTAACTGATACTAGAACATATGTAGTTCTCACAAACAACCAAAAGACTCAGTTGAAAGAGTTGAGGAGGAAAGATGCTAAGGCATTGAGTTTGATAGAAACAACCTTGATAGAGGCCATTTTTCCCAAAATAGCAGCAACTAACTATGCAAAGGAAGCTTGAGAAATCCTCCAAACCGGCTACAAAGGGACTGATAAAGTCAGATTGGTGAAGCTCCAGATGCTTCAAAGAAATTTTGAGACTATTGAAATGAAGAATTTTTGAGTCCATCTCAGAGTTTCACACAAGACTCTCAGGTTTGATAAACTAGTTGAGGGTGAATGCAAAAGTCATGGATGACTAGAGAATTGTGGAAAAAATCCTCAGGAGCTTACCCATGAAGTTTGATGTAGTTGTGATTGCCATAGAAGAGGCAAAGGACCTATCCACATTGCCAATTGATGAGATGATGGATTCACTGCAAATCCATGAGAAAAACTTTAATAGGTCTACTATTTCTTCCCAAGAGCAAGATTTTAAAGCTCAGTCAAATGCAAGAGGAAGGGGGAGAGGTAGAAACAAATCCCAACGTGGTAGAGGCAAATCCAGACAAGGAAATGTTGGAGGAGAAAGCTCAAGATGAGCAAGCAACGAAGAGGGAGCAAGCAACTCTTAGACCAACTCCCGACAAGGCATGAAGAATAAAAGTTTGATTAAGAAGGGATATAAGAGAAACATTGAATGCTATTATTGCCACAATTTTGGCCAGTATGCGAGTGATTTCTAGAAAAAGAAAAAAGATCAGTCAAAACGAAATGCAAATGTGGCTGAAGGAAATCAATCCATAGCCTTGATCATGTGAAACATTAGTGAAGAATGCAACCTCGAAGTCTAGTATTTGGACAACGATTGCAACAACCACATGAGTGGTAATGAATTTTTTTTTTCTTTCATTGATAATAATGTAAAATTAGAGATAAGAATGAGGAACAATGGATTAGTTCCAGTCAAAGGGCAAAGGATCTATCATTATCCACACCAAGCAAGGTGAAAAGAAGGAGGTTCAAAATGTATTTTTTGCTCCTGGGTTAAAGCATAACCTCATGAGTGTTGGACAACTGATCCAAAATGGATATAAAGTGTTGATGGAGAAGGGTCAATGCATCATTTATGACAAGAATGAGAGGATGAAAGTGTTTGTAGTAGTTCAAATGAAAAAGAACTAGATGTTTCCTTTAAATATTGAGACGTGTTTCTCATCTCAGTCCATTATTGCACCTCTCATGAATGGAAAATGTACAACAGTATAGTCAGTAGCCCTCAAGAGCTCCATTCAAGACCCCTTCAAGCTATGGAATCTCAGGTATGGACACTTAGGCTTTGTTGGTTTGATTATTTTGTCCAAAAACAATATGATTGATGGTTTGCCAAGAATAGTAGAGCCTAATGTTAAGTGTGAAGCTTGCATTTTGGGCAAGCAACATAGGCAACCCTTTGAATCAGGCAACTCTACAAGGGAAAGAGCACCATTGGAGTTGGTGCACATAGATTTGGAAGGCCCTATGGAAACCACATCTATTGGTAAAAGCCAATATTTTATGGTCTCCATTGATGATTTCATCTGTAGGACATGGGTCTATTTTTTGCAGCATAAGTCTGAAGCATTTGATAAGTTTTTGTTGTTTAAGGCCATGACTGGAAAGGAGAGTGGACACATGATCAAGGTCCTAAGGTCAGATCGTGGAGGAGAGTATACCTCAAATTGTTTTGTGAATTTTTGAAAGAAAAATGGCATCAAGAAGGAGCTAACAACCAGTTATACTCCGTAAAAAAATGGATTGGTTGGGGTATGTGTAGGATCATCATAAAAAAAAAGGCCCTTAAGTGGCAATAAAATTCAGAAAAATTAGAGTTAGGCAACTTGACATAAAAATTTGAAAAAGTTATCTATATTATTTCAAAAATATGTAAGAATAGAATTTGTATCAAATTGAATGTAGTTTCTAAACTACTAGGTTTATTTAGAAAAAATAAATCGATTTGGTGAAAATGTAAAATTTCAATGTAATAGTACTTAAATTTCAGGGAAAAAATAAGAAGTAGGTGTCTGTCTGACCACCCTGACGATAATAAAATGATAGAAAAAAATTATAATATTTTAGATATAAGTAAAGGACTCATGTCCCAATGTGATGCATATTTGTTTGTAATTTTTTTCCAAGTAAATAATTAATTATGAATTTTTTATTATAAATTTTAAAAAATATAAAAACTCATATGTCTAACCACCTTAACTTGGTCAAAAATTCATGAAATTCAACAATTTTTTCTAATCGTATAGTATGCAAAGCATACAATGTGACACATGTTTCAGATTCAAAAAATGTGATACCGTTTGAAAGCTATAGATTTTTTTCCATCAGCCTATCAATCAAGACTTTACTCGTAATTCAAATAGAAAATGAATAATAATTATTTATTAAATTCAAAATAAAACATAATTTATATTGGTGGAAAGCTAAGAATCGCCTTTAAAAACCCTTTTCATTTCATCAATTTTGGGTAAAAAAATTCATGAGCCATCATATCACTTACATATCGCCACTTTTTGGCCCATCATGATCTTGCAACTACCCGTTGAAAGAAAGAATAGAACCATCATAGAGATGGAAAGGATCATGATGAAAGTAAAGGGACTCCCAACTGAATATTGGGGAGATGTTGTAGCAACAACTATATATTTGATAAATAGAAGTCCAACAAAGGCAATCCATGACAAAATCCCACAAGAGGTATGGACAAAACCCTACTGAATGGTTGAGCACTTGAGAGTGTTTGGGTGTGTAGCATATGCTCATGTGGCCAAACAAAAGAGGCAAAAATTGGATGACAAGGGTGAAAAGTGCATTTTCACAGGTTACAATGAAGATTCCAAAGCCTACCGACTATATAATCCCATCACCAAGAAAATCATCATTAGTAGAGACATGGAGTTCCTAGAGGATGAGTCATGAGGTAGCTTGATAGTTTCTGACAACTTAGAACTGCTCCTGATAGCTCCTAAAGATGAAGAAAAAGAACAATAAGTGCAAAAAGATAAGCCTGCAGTTGCTCCTAATAGCTCCAGACCGGCTCCAGACCGCTCCTAAAAGCTCCTAATAGCACCTAAAATAAGCAGATAGAATGGAAAGCAACTAGAGACATCCAGAAGATCAGCTCTTGATAGCTCTCGACAGCTCTTGAACCATCATGTTCAACAAAGAAGCAACAGTAGTGAAAGTTCGGACCCCACTCTCGCCTCCCTAATGCCAAAGAAGACCAAGAGTCTAAGGGAGATCTACCAAGATGAAGGGTATGATGAAGATTTTGATGAGAACATGAATTTTGCACTATTTTCTCATAGTGATCTGATTTATTTTGAGGATGTTGTGAAAGAGGATAAATAGTGTGAGGCCATGGATGAGGAGATAGATGCAATAGAAAGGAACAACACATGGGAGCTAACTGATTTGCCTCCCAACAAGCAAGTTATTGGGGTGAAATGGGTCTATAAGACCAAGTGCAATGTCTAAGGAAGAATAGATTGACATAAGGAACAATTTATTGTTAAGGGGTACAAACAACGGTTTGGGAGAGACTATGATGAGATATTTTCCCCCATTGCAAGGATGGAGACTATGTGGGCAGTCATAGCAATTGCAGGCCAACACAAGTGGAAGGTATTTCAAATGGAAGTGAAGTCCACTTTTCTAAATGGAGTGTTGAAAGAGGAAGTTCATGTGGATCAACGACTTGGATATGAAGTTTCGGGTGAAGAACACATGGTGTATAGGTTGAAGAAAGCTCTTTATGGGTTGAAGCAAGCTCCATGGGCATCGTACAATAGGATTGACTCATATTTGATGAGCAATGGCTTTAGCAAAAGTGATGGTGAGCCCACCCTTTACATCAAGGTAGAAAATGGTAAGATTTTGATTTTTGTCTTGTATGTAGATGGTCTTGTTTTTACTGGGGATGATGATTCCCTCATTTCTGATTTTAAAGAGGCCATGAAAAGAGAGTTTGAAATGATAGATTTAGGTCTCTTCGGGTATTTTCTAAGAATAGAAGTAAAACAAATGCATGATGGTATATTTATCTCTTAAGAAAATTATGCAACAAAGATCTTGAAGAGATTTAGGATGCTTGAAAGAAATCTTGCACCAAAACCAATAGTCGTAGGTCTAAAGTTGAGAAAAGAAGACTGCAACAACAATGTAGATTTGACCATGTTTAAAAGTTTGGTTGGAAGCTTGATGTATTTGACTACAACTAGACCTAATATAATACATGGAGTGAGTCTTATTTCTACATTTATGGAGACTCCAAGAGACACCCATTGGAAAGCGGGTAAGATAATCCTAAGATATGTGAATGGCACCAAAGGATATGACATTTTGTACACAACAACAAATGAGTTTAGGCTGGTTGGATACATGGATAGCGATTGGGCAGGAAGTTTGGATGATAGGAAGAGCACATAAAGCTATGCCTTTCATTTGGGTTTGAGATTTATCTCATGGGCTTCCAAAAAATAACCTATAGTTTCCCTATCAACAACCGAGGTTGAGTATATAGTAGAAAATGCAACATGTCAAGCTATTTAGCTAAAAAGAATCTTGGCAGATTTGAGAGAAGAACAAAAGGATGGAACAATAATTTTTTGTGACAATGTTTCATCAATAGCCTTGATGAAAAATCTTGTGTTTCATGGAAGAATCAAGCACATTGAAATCACATATCATTTTATTAGAGAATTGGTTGAAAATGGTGAAATTAAAATGGAATTTTATAGGTTTGGGTAGCAACTAGCAGACATATTCACCAAGCCATTGAATAGGGACAACAATGAGCGCCTAAGAACTAGGTTGGACGTTGTTAATCTGGATCAAGTTTGATCTTGTTTTTTCATCTCAAGACAAAGGAGGAGTGTTGGAATTTTAAACTTGTCCTTGAGCCTTCCTCTCGTTCACCTACCATATCAGGAGTTAATGCTTGCACACTTTGGGATCTCTTGCTCCTGACCCTACCAACACCAACAATATTTTTTGTGCAGAGGAAATAAATTTTCTAGGTGAATTTGAAATTTGGGTGGGAAATCAAGTGCCTAGCAATAGACAAAAACAAAAAACTGTTATGTACTAGCAAGGGGTAGTCTAAAAAAGAATGTGATTTTGTTTTTTGTAGCATCCAGAAGTAAGTTGTAGAAGGTTAATTTGTAGCAGCAACAAGGAATGTTCTAATAAAATTTTGCAGAGTGTTTACAGTGAGCACCTGAAAGATCTTGATCGCTCAATGTTTGTCAAGAACAATAGATAGTTCTAGTCAAATAGAAAGAAAGAGAGCTCCGAGAAGCTCCTGACTGTGAGTTTGTTTTTTGTGGGTGCAACTCCAGACTGCTACAAGTTTAGTTTGTAATCAGTAGATTGTAGTTCCAATTTGAAAGGATTTTTTAATTTGTCATTTTTTGAGTTAGTACAAAAATCAAATATTGCATGCCCAGTTTTGTGTGTCTCTATTGAGCTTATTTTTTGTTATTCCACATTTGGGTATTTTTAGTTTGACTTGGAAACAAAGCAACAACTTTGTGTCTAGTTTGAGCATTTTAAATATTCGACAATGTTCCCTTGTATTTAACTGCCAAGGGAAATGAAGATCTCTCATCCATAATGACACTATTGTTGATCATTTTGGACCTCACTTACAATCTTTGGTTACCAATAGTTGAGATAGAAAATTTGCTATTTGTCAGGTTTGTGTAGCTAATGTTATCAAATATTCCACTAAATATGAGGTTTTTGGTCTTCTATTTGCTAAGAAACTTTGGTAATAGATATTTTCCATGTTAAATTAGTGATTTTAAGGTGAAAATCAAGCTGACTAAAGTCTTTTATACAACTAAAAACATTGTTTTACATTTTTTGGATAAAATCAATGGAATATGGCAGGAAACATTTGGTTGCATTGATATAACGCCAGATAATTTCCAGTTTGAAACAAGTGATTTCAATGTTGTCATAACCAAATCAAAGTGAAGTAACAATGAATTGGTAGAGTTTGAGCTAATGTTACAGGGTGTTCTATATGACCTTGTAATGGCCTAATACACAATGACCCACCATAATTTCCAAACTTATATTGGTTACTGACACAAAGTTGAGAACAATTGTATAGGTTTGGTTGAGACAGTTGAGAAAGGCATGTTTACTAATAACATGCATTTTTTTAGTTTTGAAGAGACCATCCAACTATTTTGGGGTAGCAAAGTGAATGTTTATAAATTTGAAGTTGAATAAGATTCCTTTTGCTTGATTGTTGGTGAAAACCATTAACATTGTATGCTAACTTTGATAAAAATGGAATCCCCATCATGCTTGGTTATTGCAATGAGATAGGGATATGGTGGTTATGCACTTAAAGTGTTGGTCAGGTTAGTTGTGTTTAGCTCTGATTAGAGTGTTTCCATTAGCATCTCAATAAAAACAAATTTGTTCAAGGTTTGTTTTATGCATGAACTAGTTTGGTGATCTATACATTCTGTTTTACAATTTTTTTAAATATTCCTCTATGAACATAAAGTAGTATATCACTTCACTTATACTCTTGGAAATAATTCCTATAGTTACTATTAAAATTTTCCTTTATTCTTCCCTTTCCATGGTTTTTCTTTTATGATTTCAATAAGTATGGTTTAGAAGTGCCCTACTTACAAAATATAGGGCACTTTTGGCGGTTTTTTTTAGAATATAAAATTTTAATGCATTTATTTTGTTTTACCTAATTAATAAAATATTATTTTGTTGAAATATAGGGCACTTGTGATAGTTTGTTTGAGAATATAAGCAATTTAATGCATTTAATTTTTCATATTTAAGAAAATATTCTTTGTTTGAAATACAACATATTTTGGAATTCAGGAAAAATATTTTAATTTCCTATGCTTTAATCAATCATAAGGTACCTTAACAATGATTCCCTTTATTATCCCCAAGAAAATATTTGTATTTTAGTTCCTTTTTTGTAAGCACACTATCTTTACTTCATTAGTAATTTGTAGATGTCTCATTTGATCTTCTAGATTTGATTCTCTTGATTGGCAACTCTTTAAGATAGAGGTAGTGTCTTCCTAGATCTCACAATTTTGTGAATGTCATCAATGTTTGTGCTACCCAATTTCACCATTAGCTCAATTAGGTAGAGCTCTTGGATTTTTTAAATGAAAATTAGGGTTCATTTTAGTACTGCTATACTCATTCATGTGTGTTAAAAATAAGAAAATAGAAGATTACATTATTGAACTGCATTTGTGCTTATGCATACAATGAAAGAAAGAGTGTACAAATATTTTCAAAAGTAATATTTATTAACAATGTAAATGTATAAGGTCTCACACAAGTCATGACACTAACTTCTTTAATGCAAATAAAAGAAAATATTATACATTTATAGATACTGCAAAGGAATGCACCTATAAGGGAAACAAACCAACCATTGCCTAAATGGTTGGTTCTAGTTGAGTTGCCCTGCATCATTTCATGTCTTTTGTTGTCTTGCATCCAATTGTTGTTTCCTTGCCGCTCCTAATTGCTTGCATTTGAGAGAGAAGGTTTTGTTAGAGAAATGAAAGGTCTTTAATCCATACATGCAAATACCTCTATAAACATACAATATGATCCTACAGTGCACTAAAGCAGATAAAATCATGAAGAATGTTTGAAAACAACAAGAATATCAAACATCTCTGTCAAATGCATATATTTTTTCTAACTTGTTTGCTTCATGTGTAGGTATAAGGAAAGTAATGCTTCTATTTTGATTCATTTAATATCAGCATGTGGGTTAAAATGTGGCTCCCACGAGGGTTGATCCCAACATGCTACCCTCTTGTGTTTTGAAAGGGTTGGGAATGTAAGCAAAATGGAGTGGTTCTGATCAAAGTTTATGATAAACCTATTCTTGATGCATTAAATCAATATATAAGCTATCTACTTGATCAAATTTCATTATTAGATTCAAATGATGCAACAAAAAATAAGTGAATTATCAAGAAGGATTGCTCTTCATCATTCAACAATGAGCTAGATAGTGAGAAGATATTTGATAATAAGTACAACAAGAAAAGATTGAATCTTCTTCATAATACTATTATAGTGCCAATGGATGAAATTTTAGTCATGGTAATGATGCTTTCTTTGTCAATAAGTAGATAGATAACAATGTTATCTATTTCATGAATGGTAAGAGCAGCTTCATTAAAGAAAATCATATATGGTACTAAAGGCACAAGATTTTAATAGTGAACAAACCAAGAGATAACCTAGGTTACTAGCATTGCAAGATAATTATTTGAGGGATTAATAACATGTAGGTGTGACAAAATTCATGTCAATTGCAAGAGGTAATAAGGAAAGCTCAAAGCATTATCAAAGCTCTGTGATAGAGCAGGTGAAGAGAAATAAACAAAAAGATGTCATAAAAAAAGAGAAAGTACATCAACAAGTGAATGGTCATGTTGTTCTTCCATGCTAATCTTTCCAAATGAAAAGATCATACAAGGTAATATTGTCACCTATAGGAAGACTACCATTATGCTTAAAATAGAGACTCAAGATAAGGAGATGTATTTTCAATCATTTTAATAGTGGAAGGCCTCTCAAAGAAATGATATTCAATACATGTTATTAAGATATGAAGTAGCACAAAGACAATTGGTCAATTTTGTATAGTATAGCTATCTATTGAAGAGGCAACAAACTCATGCTACTCATAGGACATGATTTACATAGTGGAAACATCAATATCAAAGGGAAGACAGTTGCAAACAAATATTTGAAGACTAGTGTCATCAACACAAGCTACAGTGCTAGTGCAGACCATGAGGAAAGATTCACAGTGGGCTTGCAAAAGGCGGTGATAGAGAATTTTCCTTAAAAGTGACTTGAAATTAATAAAGGGAAATTTGAAGGATGATGACAACTATAGCCATGAAAATGGACTGTAGATTTTTTATAGCTAGTGAAAGTTAAGGGGGTGGTTGTAAAAAATATTTGACAAACATATGATTATATTATGACTCTTCCTTGGTATTATTTATGATTGTGGGTCCCCATAGAATTTTAGAGTTGTGACTCTTCATGAATTCTTTATGGCTGATGTTTGTGGGAGTAAAAATCATCGTTTATGAAATGAATATTAAAACTACATATGTGGAAAGGTAGTAATATACATAGACAGTCACCAATGTTAGCAATAACCAATCCTCAAGAAGAATAACATGTATATTTGTTTATCTTTCACTATGGAAGAATATAATCATTGTTTGCAGTGACAGAAGATTCTATCCAGAAGCAACAATAATATTCATGATAGTATCATAATGGAAAAGAATGCATAGCATGTCAAGTCAACAAATATAGAGCAATGTTCTTAAAACCTTGAAGGTACTGAAATCATCATGCATGAAGATGGTGAATTCATGAAGCGAGGTAATGATAGTCAATGTGGCAAATTTACTCTATATTTAGCATAGAACAACAATAGGATTTTTATGCCAAGTTACAAAAATGCGACAATTGACAGTCTTAAGTGAATAGCTGGTAGTGTGTGTAATAGAATCAATGAGCTTGTAAAGAGGCCTAAAATAATAAATATGATAGATAACTTCTCCAAATATCAAAATCCTTCAAAATTAGACCTCAAGCAATAAGTGACAATGTTGGTGAGTTGAGGACAAATCATTCAAGTAATGAGGAAGGGTTTCGAGCTCAAACAATGGAGGGGGCATTATGATTAAGGCCGAGCCATGGACATTTTTCATGAACAAGTGGAAAAAATGCATAGAGCCTTTGATTCATGCCTATACTGTGCAATGGCATTGAATCATTTTGTAACTCTTTCTTTATTCACAGGGCAACATGTTCTTGTAGAATAGTTGACTAAGATGGCTTTTGTTTCAACCGATCCCTTTCATGAGGTCTCATTCATACTATAGTCCTACAAGATCTTATCATAGTAATGAAAACGAGTCTGGAGGTGGAATATTCCTTCATTTCTCTCAAAGAGAAATTTAAAATGCAGGAATAAAATAAACATTTATAGAACGTAAATGAGAGACTCAAGTTTCAATTCCATACATAGAGATAAATGCATGGGATGCATACAGAAAAAACAAGATGAACATATGTTTGCATTTACAGAGCTCTAGTTTGAGCATTATGGTGCAGAGATAAAAGGAAGGAATGCAAAATTTTATGCCCACCCAAGTTTTATGTTGACTAAGCATGAGAATGTGTTGGAGAAGATGTTATGTGCCCATAATTTGCCATAAAAACCTCAATGAGCTCTAGGTAAAATCCTATGGTGGCGCCTTGAAGTGTCCAAAAGATTGCAGTGGAAAAAGAAATTAAAATGAGTGCTTTTCTTGCGGGTTTGCATTAGGGTTTCATAACCCTAAATTGGTCGATAGAGCAAATGGATTTTTTCTTTTAAAATAAAATAAAATAATTCTTCATAAAAACTAATGCCCACGTTGTACTTTGTTTTCATTTTTGTATTTTGCATGGACCTAGTCAAATTTTCTTTTTCCCTTCTTTCCAAATCATAGTCGAGACTCCTCTTTATTTTGTATCAAATTATAAAATGTAAAAAAATTATCTTAGTGATGTTATTATAAATCACTTTAATTTAAATGTTATTGTAAAGAAAGATAAAAGGGCGTTGGTTTACAAGATTTAGTCAAAGGGGGTTGTTTGGAGATGATTAAGACTTGATGCCTTTGCCAAACATATAGGATTCTTTATTTTTCTTTTTGGAGTGATGGAGTGTATTTAGGCATCTTTTATTTATGCCTTATGGTTTGATTAAGTCAAATTTGACTTTTTCCACCTTTGTGAGCTCATTTGGTGAAGATCTAGTTGCTATAAAATAGGCTTTTTGGACGCATATGAGCAGATAGAGTTTCTAGTTCCTATTTTGGTGGAACTGTTTGAGTGAACATATATTGACTTCACTTTTCATTTGTGAAGTAGTTCTTATATTTTTTTTCTCTATGAATTTTGTGAGTCCTTTGGAGAAAATATAGTTATTTGTAACTCACTATTTTGAACATGAAATACAGTGCAAACCTTGGGTACCATTGAATGGAATATATTTTGCCTTTTTTTTTTGCTTCATTGTCTGCATCTTATTGATTGATCAAATTACTTGTGAAGTATTTTCATTTCCTAGTAGTTTTTTCTTAGGTTAAGCACCTTTTTGCAGAGAAGTGTGTTATTGTAGGTTATAATATGTGTCAAGAATGCAAGTTGCTTTTAGCTATGAAGCTTCCTTCCTCCTAAGAGCCTAAGCATTAAAGCCTCTTTATAAAATACTTATGCAATACTCACAAAAATAATTTGTGCACGTTTTTTTTTCCAGTCATTGTATGAAAGTGTAGGAAATCTATTTTTTAAGTCCAAGTATCATTTATCTGCATCACAATAGGAGTATTTTTCAATTTATGTAATCTCCTTCTATCCTTTTCCTCTGCAATTTTAGTAGATTAGTTGTAGGTGACACCATAGGAAGTCGACCTTCTCTAGAGGTTGACCTTTGTTTACAAGTTACCCATAGCTTTTTAGGTCTTCCCACGTTTCACTAGATTATCGAATTTCATATTCAACAGGGTGCAAATCCAGCTGATAACAGTTTTTAGCTAAAATATTTTTTTCATTTGGGATAAAAAATTAAACAACAATAAAAATGTTAGGATTTAGAGTGATCATTTATATTAGATGTTTGAAATAACTACAAATTTGAAATATATTTAAATATGATATTTATTTAAATTTTAAAGATTAAAAGTGATGTTTAAGAATTTTTTATTTGATTTGTTGTCATATAGAAGTTTAAGATGTCTTATAAACATGTCATTTATCTACTTATAAAAATAATTAGTGAGTAAACCTAAATTTTTTTCCATGTGACTGATTTGGTAGGAAGTGGACTATTAGAAGTAGGTCATCTTGATCTTCTAATATTTTAATCTACTAAACTGAAAGGTTCATTTTATCCTAAATCAAACAATACTAGTTGAATCGAGTATATAAATTTGAGTGGAAGATTGAAGATGATAAAAAAATGCATAATAGACCTAAGATAATTTGTTCTAATGTAATTTTATGATAAATGCACAATTATAAATACTCTTCAATTGCTTAAATGCTTGCATCACTTGATAACATCTACATTCTTTAATTTTTTTTAACGAATAAATGTTCTCCCTAAATACAACAACCAAGCACACAAACCATAAAAAATTTGGGATAGATAAGTGAATAGTGGGTAGTAGAAGAGAGTTGATAATATCTATTTTGAATTTTAATTTTAGAACTTTATAGTTTGTAGAGAAGGGGGATTTTTGACCCTCACGACTCTAGATCACGGGAGAGCCCCAAGGAACAAACAATCCTAAAATACCTCAAGTTGTTTGATGGCTTGAGAGAGAGGCTAAAAAGGAAGGGAAAACAATGTAGGGTGATCCCACAATACTAGTTTATAGTTTTTGGCCAAACTGGACACTGAACTATTTTTTCCTAACTAAATATTCACTTTCGAGCACCTATAGCGGCTAAACTATGAGGAATTTGAAGATGATGTAAATTAGTGATTTGTGACATTTTGTCTATAGATTCTAAATATATTTTTTTCAAAAATTTTGGAATCATATTGCACTTCTTTTTCCATCTCCTTTGAAAACTAGTTTTTATTAGTAAACACCATGTTTAAGGAGTGATGCTCACCGTATACACACAATTTTTTTCTATGAAGGATAAAATTCTATATTTTTTTGAATTTAGATTTCTAACTATGATATCTAACCAGTTAATTTGGTTTCATAGTGTTTTATTGAACATTTTTCCTTAATAAAGTTTTGAAGTCAAACCAATTACAATTCGAACATAGGCGGACCGTATATAACATGAATTTTTTTGTATGTATCAAAATTAAATTTTTTTTACTAGATAAAGGACATCAATACCTAGCCTGAACATATTTTTTAGAATTTTATTTTGATAATATGCTATTTTTCCACATGTGCAGAATAAAGAGCTTTATTTTCAATTAAAAACCTATGTTAAATCAAACTAAAAAAAAAATACATAATAAAACCAAAACATATTAAAATTCTATACGATGGATAGCTCATTCCAAGGACTACCATCATCTAGTTGGGTCTATGAATTCTCCTCCATTTTCATCCTCAACTCGAGCTTCAAAGGGAAAAATTCTATAGAAATTTGGTGCCAGAGGGGGAGAAGGGGGAAAAAGGGGGGTTTGAATGAATCTAGGTTTGAGCGAACCCCCCTTGGAGGTTTGCTAGTTCACCAGGGTTTGAATGAACCCAGTTTCAAGTGAATCCCTTCTTGTATTCAATTTTTCATTGTCTTCGTCATAAGAAAATGCAAAAAAAGTGGGTCCTATTATTTAATATGTTTTTCTCGAACCAAGGTCCATTTGAACCCCTTTTAGGTCCATTCGAACAACCCAATTCGTGTGAACCCCTAAAAATAATTTTTTTTCATAGGAGCATTTTTGCAATTTTCCTTCCTCACTAGAATTGTAAACCAGTTTTGTGGGTTTACCCTGCACTGTTTCCATTTTTCTAAAATTAGGTGTATCTAGAAGCAAGTGAGCTAACCACAAATGTTTTGTACTGTAGACTAGACAAGCCATTATCTGAGGATGGTAGTGTGGAAACCAAACTCCAATGTGGCATGCTGGAATCTTATACAAATAGAGGTCTAGAAAATAGGTAGAAAACACAAAAGGCCTACCTATGACCCCACTGATAGAGTTTTGTAGATTGCCAAAAATAATGCAAGAAAAAAAAGGTACAATAAGAATATTTAAAGCCACTCTAATGCATAAATGAAAAAGAAAGAATAGAAAAATATACCTTTCCACCGACACTTTGATTCTTCATTTTCAACTCCAAATGGATGAGCCCACACCTATACACATGAAAATAGGAAAAATGTTGGGTTGCATTTCAAGTTTTGCCTTAGTCACACCCCCATTTTGGTGTTCCCGCCTCCATGAATAGCTAGATATGCAATGGCATAGACAAATCAATAAAGAGAGAATGAAAAGACACTCTAAAATAGAGTACAAAGAAAACCTAAATGCTACTATATAAGACACAATTATGTAAAGAAAATTAAAAGAGTAATATCACCGTTCCTCCTACTAGTAGTCAAGGCTAGGAGGAAAAGATACCACTATGTAGAGAGAATGAAGCTTCATGAACTTGCAAAGATGGTGGAGTTGCAACAAGAACATGTTCTATAAGATGCAAGTAGAGAGCAAGAATCACCAAGAAGAGAGAAAGAATGAGCTTGAGAGAGTGAGAGAGTGAAAGAACGTGCAAGAAAATGCAAGAATGAATGAGACAATGATAGAATTGCATGAAATAATGAAGAAGTGAGTTTGAATTTCCAAAAGAGAGTTAAAAGGTCAATTTTCATTAGTCAAGGGAAGATAGAAAAACTTACCTTCGTAGCCAACCAAAGAGGTAATATTTATGTAAATTTTAGAGGTAGGAATCATGTCAGGATGTAATCGCAGTGCATGGATATTCATGCAATGTGTGCACATCCTTGAAAAAAATTTCTCCACTGACACAAAAATGATAAGGCCACAAAGAAGGAATAAATTAATGGTGGTAGGTTTGCATCATCCGACTTATAGTTTCTAAAATAAATGTAAAATAAATGGAGAATTTTTCAAGGGTGTAAATACACACCATTACATTTTTCCCCCACTTTAGTGAGCATATGTGTCAGTGCGAATGTGAACTAAATTTGAAAGATATTGAAGAGAATACACTAATAGCATCAAGTAATCATATCTTCCATGCAACACACCTGGATGTGAAGGGAGGAGAAAAGGCTTCATAGGTTCTCGGTCTTGCAAAGCTATGAACAAGGAGGCTCCACAGGCTCTCGATCCTACAAAACAAGCTGTAATTTCACCACAAACATGTTAGGATGTAGAGAAACATGTTGGGAAAAAATTATAATTAACACAAGATGGCATAATAAGACACAATTTGGTTAGCACAATCTGGTTAGGTACACTGACTAGATAAGCCTATAACTACTACAAACTATGTTGCAAGATAGTCACAAAAAAGATGGGTCTAGTCAGGCTGCCCCTAAGCTAGATGCAATGATATATGATGTCTAACACAAAGACATAATGACAATGAATATAAAATATAAGACTATTTTTTTCAAATTATCAGAGAATTCAATTGAAGGAGAAGTTTTGAAAAGGGTGTTCCTTTGGTAGGAAACCCATCAAGACACCAAGGGGTCCATTCAAAGGAATGCTCTGATTGAAAGACAACACATTTTTTTGAAAGTTATTCTATCATCAAGGAATCATTTTGAAAGATTCTTTCATCAAGGAATTTGTTGGAAAGAACACTCTTTCTTAAAGGAAAGTTTTCAAACTTTTTCATTTTAGAAAAATTGATCCTTTTTTAAAGGCAATTTTTTAGATCCTTTCACATACAAGATCCTTTGCAAAAGAAAATTTCATCTAGAAATCTTCAGAGAATACAACATTCTAGAAAATGAGAATTTTTAATAAGCGATTCTTTCATCAAGGAATTCATTGTAAAGACAATTTGACACCAAGGAATCCTTTTCGAAATAATTCACCAAATTAAAAATCAAAACATCATGGTAGCCCCCCCTTAGGATGGTTTGTGTTGTGCAAAAAAGAACATGAAATCCTAAGGAGAGAAAGGAGAGGCAAAGATGTTTTGGCATGCAACACATAGTGAGATGTATTTTGTGGTATTTTATGACATGAAAACAAGGGACAATAAATAGGAACCACAACATCAAGAAGTAGACAGAGATGAAGAAATCAAGGGAGACAGGGGGATATGAAAGTTTAGGGTCAAATTTGTTCATAGATACAAATAGATATGATATTCTATATGAGAAAACAGTCATCAATCCTTGAATTACTCAAATCATGAAGAAGAGCACGTGAAGAAAAATTAAAAATAAACATTAGGTCAACATGGAAGAGAGCCTAAATTCCCCCAGATACTTTGCATCATAAATATCAAAAGGATATTTCATAATATATCAAAGAATGATGATACACATAGATGAAGTTTATGATAATATTTTTGTTCATATATCCAAGCACCTACAAGGGTAGCAAGGTTCCTATAGGAAATGTCACAAACACAAAAATACAAGCACAGGGGAACATAAACACACAAATAAATCTAATCTATAGATAAAGAAGAGGTACCACCCTAATCCTCATCGACTAGCATGTCATCCTGCTCCAAATATATATCATTATAGGGCGAGGGAAGATAATCCAACAAGGGAAAGATAGCAAGGGAAACACCCTCCAATGCACCTACAAAAAGGGCCAAGGAAGAAGGCCCCTCAAGGTCTTCTTTCCCTAGCTCATGTGAGGAAAAATTCATCAATCTTGAAAAGATCAAAGAAAAAGGGATATCATCCACTGAATTAAACATGCACTTCACCAAAGTTCCATGTTTTAATCAGTGGGATAAGAAGAAGACACCTGAGAGCCACTAGCAACCTCATCAAGAGGGGTAGTGAAAAATTTTGGAGAGGAGGGGGCCACTCCATGATGAGGATGATGCAAGCCAAGAAAATACCACTTTCAAAAAAGGTGACCCCTTTTTTTGACCTGCACTTGAAGCGAGGTCATCCTCTAGCTTATGGTTTGGCGGAGGATGAGGAATTCCCAAAGAAGAAGCAAAAGATGAGGAGGAAGAGGAAATATCCACAATAGAAACCACTATGGTGTTCAACCTGTCTATGGGTTGAGAAAAGAGAGGGAAATCTGAGGGGGACATAAAAATAGGGGGCTCCATGGAGAGAGTGATGAAAAACTGCACCCTTTTGGGGTGAGGACCATTGGAGCTTACTGGGAGAGCTAGAAGCAAAAAAGAGCCGATTGGAACTAAGGTAGGTACATCAAAAGAAGAAAAAACAATAGAAGAGGATACATAAACAAGGATCACTAGCTCCCCCTTTGTCTTTTGCAAGGCCACATGTTTAGCATTTAGAGCCTTTTATCAATGCACGTAACCTAATTACGTCAGCTATAGGTAATGAAATATGTGCCCTAAGAAGAGGCTAGAGGCTACTGCTCAACCATAGGAGTATCCTTCACAATAATGGCTAGTGGAAGAGTAGTCTCTTTGGTAGGAGCAGGAGGAGGAAGTGCAAGGGAAAAAGCAAGCATATGAAGAGAAATAGAAATAGGTGCCTTGGTGCAAGGCCTCTTCCTATTCTATACCTTCTAGGGACAAGTAGAGGAATTCTAAGAGAACAAAGAGGTTGAGACATAGGAGCAAACCCATGAGGACCCTCCCCCTGACCATATACAATAGGCCTAGGAATCATGGGAAAAATAAGAAGCTCGAGGACCCGTCACTTCACTTTTCTCCATATGGGCACCATCACACTTCCCATGTGAAGGATGAGAGTAAGAGCCGGAGGTGTCATAGTAGGGTGAGAAGTAGAAGCACAAGGAGATGATGGGGAAGGAGAAGTCCCTAGAGAATGAGCAAGCTTCTCCTTCCCCTTTTGTTGGGTGAAAGAAGCACCCTGTTGTTGCATAATCATGGAAGCATTCACAAAGATTATGTAATGTGACATTAGATAGTTCTATCCTTTAGTGTTGTCGCCAGTCTTATATTTAATATAATCCCTATATAGAAAAACTCCCCTAGGGGGAGAGTTCTGACTAGGGCAGGCCATAAGTGATCTAGTGTGAAACCCCACTATGACACCAATAGTTTATAACTGGTGTCATCTAAACCTTCACCAGGGAATTTTAAACATTTATGAATCACAAAGGTGACACCATTCACAAAGGTTGGCTAGGGGATGCCCAACCTAACTCTAAATAGGTCAAACTCCAAAATGATAATGAATAAAGCATCAACATCCCTGGGCCCTACCAAGATTGATAGAGAAAGGGAGCCCAAAGGGGAAATAAATAATCCATCATGCATACAGAGGGTGGTCTCTGACTCTTCATACCTCTCTCTATGTAAGTCATTTATGAATAAAGTCTCCTCTGTTATGAAAAATTGACTCATTGGATCAACTAAGATAATAATTACCACATTTATATTGATTCGCGTAGTGATGTATAAAGGGGAGAGCCCCTTATTAAGAGGCTCATCATGCGGGTAAATGTTATGTTAGGTGTAGCACTCACATTTTCAAGAGGAGGGATACTCATGAATGAAACCTTGTTCATGTACTTATATGGAACTAACTTTGATGATGTAGAAGATTTTGTTACCAAATTCATGGAATGAGAGAGAAACATATCAGTATAGATTTACAGCTCACTACTAGCCTTTGCCATAGATTTATTAGAATTCTATTTCTTACCATTGAGATGGATAGTATCATCATCAATGTGGTTCTGAATCACATGATCCATGTGTATTCAATGCTCTATATCATGCCCATGTACTTAATTGAATCGATAGAATTGATGCTCAACATACCAATTAGGATACAACTCAACTAGAGGTCAAGGTTTTGGAAATGTTAGAAATTTATCTTTTAATAACTTCTTTAAAACACTAGTATAGGACTTAGATATTTTTATGAAATTTCTATTGTTCACTAGGCCCTTTTCCTTAGATATAGAGATGATGCTCACAATAGCATTGTTTTTTCAAGAAAAAAACACTACAAATCGGTTATTGAAATGGGAGTACAAAGACAAACCCTCAAATTGTGTCACCATCCATTGGTACTCATGCAACGTGTCACACAGGTGTGTAAAAGAATGATTTTTCATTAAGGAAAAATTTTCTTGCCATGACTTTTGTAAGTTTCCAATGAAATGTTTTTGTACATCTAAGTTTGGCAACCTATAGGAAATTTGAGAGAATAACACTTTATATCGAGTGATAAAATTAGTCACCTTTTCCTTGTACCCTTTCTTACATTGGATGAGATCCAAAAAGGTCATTTGTGGCTTGGTGTTAGCTAGGAACTACAAGAGGAGTTCTAATTTACCAACTAATCAAATGAAAAGATAGAGTTATTCAATAAGGAACAATACCACTTGAGGGCAGTATCCTTAAGGGATCTAGGAAAGATCTTAGCCATTAGAGCATCATGATGGAAAAAATCATTGCACATAGCATTACATGCTGAAAAATGTATCTAAGGATCTCCACGACCACCATACTTTTCAAATTTTATAATCTCCATCCCTTGAGGGATACGAGTGTTTAAAATAAAAATAGATAAAGTATTGTGGTTAAATAAAGGTTAAAATATAGGTTGAGAAGTAGCACTGGATATGTTTGCTAGCTAGTTTTGTATCTGATCCATGTTCTATAACAAGGCATTTAAGATAGGGTCATAAGATGAAGTAGGACCAATGGAACTTCCACTAGAACCATGAGGGACACCAACCACCAAACTAGTAGAGACCCAACCACCAGGACCAACATGGGTTTCAATATTTCCACCAAGAATAATAGAGCTGGAAAAGTTGAATCCCAAGGGTACCTTATTTACTTAACAATAGGGGGCAGTTGAGGACTAAAATTAGTGTTAATAGAAGGGTCATTCTCAACCAAGCATACCGATACCCTAGGAATTATGACTTCTATATGTATTTTAGTGGTCTCAAACCCAAAGTATTGAGAAACACTAAACTTAGGATTATATGATGGGACATGGGTGTCCATTGTGTCTGCAAGGCCCTAGAGAAATTCTAGAGGTACCCGATTATTGTCCAACATTGTTCTCAAGTCATTAATATCCTTAGTAGCCCTAGTCGTAATTCTTTCTTTCTCCAAATACTTCTTGAACTCTAGAAGTCTTGTATCTAGGGAAATAATTTGCTCTATGCAAACCTCAAGAGAATCATCTTCCTCCATAGACAAAGAAAAGGGAGAAGTAGGAGGGGTAGGAATATAAGGAGCTTCCCAAAAAGGACTAGAGAAACTTGTATTTGTTCATGAAATCATTTTGTGAAAGGTAGGATAGGTAGTGACCTTCTTAGAATCCATCTCTATATGTTGTAATCTCCTTCTAACAATGTGCATTGAGGTTGTAGAATGGGTTGTAAATATAATAAAGCTTCCAAACACATGATTTTGTAACAAACTAGGACATGAGAGAAAGGTATCCGATACCAAGAAATGAAAAAAATACTTCACGTCAGGTTCACCAAAAATGTTAAGATGGATTCATCACCCCCGGGGATCTAGGTTCTAGGAGAGCCCCAAGTAATGAACAACCCTAAACTACCTTAGGTTGCTTGACAGGTTGAGATAGAGGATCAAAAGGAATGGAAAATAACACATTATCTCCCTTTTGCTAAAAATGGGTGTATTTAGAACCGAGTGAGCTATTCACAAAGGTTTTAGACTAGAGACTAGACAACTCATTATAAGGACGACATCATGAGAACCAGACTCTAGTATGGTGCGTTGGCATCTTGTATAGATAGAGGTCTAGCAAATAGACATAAAACATAATGGGCCTACTTATGACTGAATTGATAAAGTTTTATAGTTTGATAATTAAAATGTTAGGATTTAGAGTGGTCATTTATATTAGATGTTTGAAATAACTATAAATTTGAAATAAATTTAAATATGATATTTATTTAAATTTTAATGATTAAAAGTGATGTTTAAGAATTTTTTATTTGTTTTGTTATCATATTGAAGTATTAGATGTCTTGTAAACATGTCATTTATGTACTTAAAAAAATAATTTAGTGAGTAAACCTGATCTTGTGTCCATGTGACTGATTTGGTAGGAAGTGGACTATTAGAATTAGGTCATCTTGATTTTCTAATATTTTAATCTACTAAAGTGAAAGGTTCATGTTCTCCTTAATCAAATAATACTGGTTGAACCGATTTTATAAGTTGAATGAAATATTGAAGATGATAAAATAATGCACAATAGACCTAAGATAATGTGTTTTGATGTAATTTTATGATAAACGCATAATTGTAAATGCTCTTCAATTTATAAAATGCTTGCATCACTTGATAACATCTACATTGTTTTCATTTTTTAAAAGAATAAATATTGTCCCTAAATACAGAAGGAAAGCACACAAACCATTAAAAATGTGGGATAGATAAGTGCATAAAGGGTAGTAGAAGAGAGTTGATAATATCTATAATTAATTTGAATTTTAAAACTTTAGAGTTTGTAGAGAAGGGGGATTTTTCACTCTCGGGGCTCTAGATCATGGGAGAGCCCCAAGGAAAAAATAGCCCTAAACTGCCTCAAGTTGTTTGGTGGGTTGAGAGAGAGGCTAAAAAGGAAGGGAAAACAACAAACCTTATCACTTCTGCTAAAAATAGGTATATCCAAAAGCAGGTGAGCTGACTACAAAGGTTTTGGATTATAGGCCTAAAAACTCACTATCTGAGGATGGCAACACGAGAACCAAACTCCAATGTGGTGTGCTAGCATCCTGTATGGAAAGAGGTCTAGAAAATAGACACAAAACACAAAGGCATACTTATGACCTGTCTAATAGAGTTTTACAAATTCACATAAAGAATGCAAAAACCAAAAAGTACAACAAGAAGATATTGAAAGATACTCTAATGCAGAAATGACAAAGAAAGAATAAGAAAATATGCCTTTCCACCCACACTTCGATTCCTCATTTTCAACTCCAAATGGATGAACTAGCACCTATACACAAAAAAATAGGAAAAATGTTGGGCTGCATTTCAATTTTTTCCTTAATTAGACCTCCATTTTGGAGTTCCCACCTCCACAAATAGCTAGATATGCAACAACATAGACAAATTGATAAAGGGAGAATGGAAATACATATCAAATAGAGTACAAATACAACTTAAATGCTACTCTATAAGACACAATGATGTAAAAAAATAACAAGAGCAATATCACCTTTCCTCCTACTAACACTCAAGGCCGAGGGGAAAAGATGACACTATGTCGAGAGAATGGAGCTTTGTCAAACTGCAAAGATGGTGGAGTTGTAATAAGAACATGCTATAGGAGGTAATTAAAAAGAAAGAATCACCAAGATGAGAGCCAGAATGAGCTTGAGAGAGTGAGAGAGTGAAAGAACAAGCAAGAAATTGCAAGAATGAATAAGAGAATGATAGAATTGCATGAAAGAATGAACAAGTGAGTTTTAATTTCCAAAATAGACTTAAAAGGTCAATTTTCATTGGTCAAGGGAAGACATAATACATTACCTTCGTAGCCAACCAAAGACGTAATGGTTTTGCAGATTCCAGAGATAGGAATCCTATCAGGACATAAGCACAACGCGTGGACATTCGTGTGATGTGTGCACATCCCTGACATAAATTCCTCCACCAATGCAAAAATATAAGAAAAAACAAAAGGAATAAGTTAATGGTAGTGGTTTTACATCATCCAACTTATAGTTTCTAAAGTAAATGTAAAATAAATGGATAATTTATCTAGGGTGAAAATTCATGCCATTAAATTTATCCCCCACTCTAGGGAGCATACGTTTCAATGTGAATATGAACTAAAGTAGAAAGAGATTGAAGATAATATACCAATAGCATCAAGGAAGTAGATCTTCCATCCAACACAACTGGACATGAAGGGAGGAGAAAAGGCTTCACAGGTTCTCGCTCCTACAAAGCTATGAATGAGAGGAGGCTCCATAGGTTCTTGATCCTACAAAGAAAGTTGTGGTCTCACCACAAACATGTTAGGATGTAAACAAAACATTTTCAGAAAAAAATTTATAAGACACACAAGATGACATGATAATGCACAATCTAGTCAAGTACACTGACTAGATAAGCCTACGGCTACTGCAAACTATGTTGCAAAATAGTCACAAAAAATATGGGTCTAGTCAGGTTTCCCCTAAGCTAGATGTGATAATATACAATGTCTAAAACCAAGACACAACAAAAATAAATATCATATAAAACACATACAATTTTGCAAAACATCAGAGAATTCAATTGAAAGAGAAGTTTTCAAAGGGAATTCCTTCGATAGGAATCTATTTAAAGGAATTATTTGATTGAAAGACACCACATTTTCCATTAGTTATTCTATCATCAAGGAATCCTTTCGAAAGATCCTTTCATCAAGGAATCCAATGGAAATAATGCTCCTTCTTAAAGGAAAGTTTTCAAACTTCTTCATTTTAGAAAAAGTGCTTCTTTTCAAAGGAAATTTTTAAGATCCTTTCACATATGAGATCCTTTTCAAAAGAAAACTTCATCTAGGAATATTGAGATAATACAATAATTTAGAAAATGAGAATTTTCAATAAGGGATTATTTCATCAAGTAATTCATTGTAAAGAAAATTTGACACCAAGGAATGCTTTTCAAAATAATTCACCAAATGAAATATCAGAACATCATGGTAGCCCACCCTTAGGATGGTTTCTATTGCAAAAAATGGAACATGAGATCCTAAGGAGAGAAAGGAGAGGAAAAGATGTTTTGGCACATAGCACATAACTAGATGTATTTCATAGTATTTTTTCACACAAACACAAGGGACAACACATAAGAACCACAACATTGGGAAATAGATAGAGATGAATAATTCAAGAGAGACAGGGGGATATGAAAGTTTGAGGTTAGATCTATTCATACATATAAATTTGGTCCTAGTAAGTTGAGCCAAGAGTCATTCACCCTTAATGGCGAATGGGTCCTCCCTTAATAGGACCCCCCTTTTTTAGTTGATCTAGAATTAGTTTTTGGCCTTCTTTCAACTCCTTGAAGCTCGGTCCTAGAAACTTAGCCAAGACCCATTCACCTTTGGTGGCGAATGGGTCCTCCCTTAATGAGACCCTAATTTTTTAATTTCATTCTAGTGAGAATTTAATTATCTTTCTTTCCAGATCTTATGTCGGTCTTAGTTCTTTGAATTTTGGGGCTAATCTCCTAATTTAGTATAAATAAGGGGCTTAATTCACATTGTTTCTCCTAGAAAGTTTATGAAGGATTCAAGCATTCAAGTGATCAAGCATTAGAGTACTTCAAGAGAATTCATAAGGAATTTCAAGGTAGATTTCAAGTGTTTATTGAAGCAATTCAAGGTCTTATCATCATGTCAACGGTTTAATGCATTCATGTGTGTTGAGATAAGAAGTGAATGTTGCATTGAGGATCCATTTAAGGGTGTCATCCTACATCCAAGATCTACATTCTTCAACTCCATGATTGTTTGTGTATTTTCATCAAAAATCTAAGGTGATATCATTTACATTAGTGCACTTTCATGCTTCATTTCATCAATTGGTTAAATTACCTACAAGGGGTTTGACTAAGGAAAACCCCCATTCACTATCAAATCCATGAGTTTTTCCTACCCTTCAATGTTTTATTGCATATTTACAAGTCGAGAAAGATTTGGAGCAAAGTTGTCAAAGTTGAAAAGTTGTAAAATTTGTCATTCAAAGTGCAAGATCACGGAAAGATCGCTACAAAAATAACTATAGGCTTCTAGAACATGATAATTGGGATTTAAAGAGTGTAGACATCAAGGTACAAGATCCTAAAATCATTTTTTTGAAACCCATTCACCACTCAAGGGGAATGAGTCCTCTATAGTGCAAAAACAACAACTTTTTGGCTAGCTACACAATTTTTTATGCTCTAAAAAAAATCCTCATAGTTTTTATAACAGTTAGGTGGGATTTTTGGTTGTTATTAGCATTATATTTTTCATAATTTGAAGTTATTTGGTCCTTGGGAAATAAGTGATCTATCCTCTTTCTCTTGCATTTGGATTTGATCCTATTTTTCATCATTTCAGTGCCTATATGCAAGGACCTACAAGGGTAGCAATGTTCCTCCAAGAAAGATCAAGAAAGATCACAAACATAAAAATATAAGCACAAGGGAACACAAACATACAAACAAATATAATCTATAGATAAAGAAGAGGTACCACCCTAATCCTCATCGACCAACATGTCATCTAGCTCCCCATATAGATCATTATAGGATTAGGATAGATGAGATTGCAAGGGTGGGATAACAAGGGTAGTACCATATAACTCGCCTACAACAAGGGCCAAGGAAGAAGGACCCTCAATGTATTCTTCACCAAGCTCGAATGAGGAAAAATTCATCGATCTTGCAAAGATCAAGGAGAAAGATGGGATATCATCCATTGAATTAAAAATGCACTTCAATGAAGTGCCATTTGTTAATAAGGTGGGAGAAGAAGAAGGAACATGAGAGTCCCTAAAAACCTCATCGAGAGGGGTAGTGAAAAACTCAAGAGAGGAGGGGGCCACCTCCATCATGAGGATGATGTAATCCAAGAAAAAACCCACTTGCAAAGAAGGTGACCCATTTTTTTGACCTCCAATTGAAGCGAGGTCATCCTCTACCTTTTCCTTTAGCAGAGGATGAGGAATCCCCATAGAAGAAGTCAACACCAATGAGGAAGAGGATAGAGCCATAATAGACACCACCATGTTTTTCTACATGTCTATGGGTTGAGAAAAGAGAGGGGTATATGGGAGGGACATCAAAAGAGGGGGATCCATAGGTAGATTGATTAAAAGGTTCACCCTTTTGGGGTGAGGATCATCAAAGCTTGTTGGGAGAGTCAAAAGAAGAAAAGATGCGATTGGAACTAAGATAGGTACATTAGAAGAGGGAAAAAAAATAGAAGAAGATAAAAAAACAAGGGTCACTAGCCCCCCCTCTGTCTTCTACAAGGCCACATGTTTAGCACCCAGAGCCTTTCATCTATGCATATAAGAAAATTACATCAACTATGGGTGTTGGAAGATGTGCCTTGAGAGGAGGGATAAGGTTGTTGCTTAAGCATAGGAGTATCCTTAAAAAATCATGGCTAGTGGAAGGGTAGTCTCTTGTATAGGAGCAGGACGAGGAAGTGTAGGGGTAGAAGCAACCATGGGAATAGAAATAGAAATGGGCACCTCAACAGAAAGCCTCTTCCCATTATCTAACTTAGGGATAGGTAAACAAACTGTAGGAGGCCATAAAGGCCAAGACATAGGAGTAGACTGATGAGGACCCTTCCCCTTGCCATAGATAATGGGCTTAGGAACCATGGGAAAAATAGGAAGCTCAAAGAAATGTCACTTCACTTTTCTCCATATGGGCACCATCACACTTCCCATGCAAAGCATTAGAGAAAGAGCCAAAGGTGCCACAATAGGGAAAAAATAAAAATTAGGAGGAGATGATGCAAAAGGAGAAGTCCCTAGAGCACAAACATGGAAGCCTTCATAGAGACTACATAGGGTGACACTAGATAGTTCTAGCCTTGGGCATTGAGCCCCCAATCTTATATTTAATATAAGAGCTATATAGAAAATATCCACTAGGGGGGAGAGGTCTGACTAGGGTAGGCCATAAGTGATCTATTGTGAAGGCCCAATGCAACACCAATGTTTTATAACCAATTTTGTGCACTACGTACACAAAAACTTCATGAGGAAATTTTAAACATTTATGAATCATAGAGGTGAAACCGTTCATAGAGGTTAGCCAAGGGATGCATAGCCTAACTAGGAACATGTTAGACACCAGAAGGATAATGAATTAAGCATCAAAATCCTTGGGTCCTACCAAGACTAATAGAGAAATAGAGGGCAAAGGGGTGAAAAAGAATCCATCATGCATATAGGGGGTTGTCTTTAAGTCTTCATACCTCTTCCTATATAATTCATTTATGAATAGAGTCTCCATTATTACAACCTAAATCACTAGATAAACTAAGATGCCAATTACGACATTTCCATTGATCTAAGCGGGGATGTATAAAGGGGAGAGCTCATTATTAAGAGGCTCATCATGCGAGATAAATTTTATGTCAGGTGTAACACTCAAATTTTCAGCAGGAGGGATACATGTGAATTCAACTATGTTCATGTACTTAGATGGAACTAACTCTAATGATTTAGAAGATTGTGTTACCAAATTCAAAGAATGAGAGAGAAAAATATCAATATATATTTGTAGTTCATTTTTAGCCTTGGCCACATATTTATTAGAATCTTGTTTATTACCTTTGAGATCGATAGTTATATCATTGATGTGGTCCTAAATCTCATGATGTAGGCACACACATCACTCAATATCATGCCCGTGTATTTAATGGAATTGAAAAAAATAATTCTCGTCAAACCAATCAAGATACAACTCAGTCATAGGTTGAGGTTATTGAAATCATGTTAGAAATTTGTCTTTTAACAACTTCGTTAAAATAGTAGTATAGGACTTAGATAGTCTTGTGAAATTACTATTGTGCCCTAGGCCCTTATCCTTAGGCATAGAGACCACATTTGCAATAGCTTTGTTTTTACAAGAAAATGATAGTACAAACCAGTCATCGAAATGAAAGTGCAAAGACAAACCCTCAAGTTGTATCAGCATCTGTTGGTACTCATGCAATGTGGCACATAGGTGTGAAAAATAAGGATATGTCATTAAGGAAAAAAATTATTTCCATGACTTATGTATGTTACTAATGAAAACATCTTTCACATCTGAGTTTGGCAATGGATAAGAAATTTGAGAGAATAACACTTGATATTGAGTGACAAAATCAGTTACCTTTTCCTCATCCCATTGCTTACATTGGATGAGATTTGAAAAAGTTCATCTTTGGCTTGGTGTTAGCCTAGAACTACTAGATGAGCTAATTTACCAATTGATCAAACAAGAAGGTAGAGTTATTCGATAAGGAAAAGTAACACTAGGACCATCATGGATTCAAATATTTCCAATAGGAATATTAGAGTTGGTGAAGTTGAAACCCAAGTGTACTTTGATTAATTTAATGATAGGGGGTGGTTGAGGGCCAAAAGAAATGCTAAAATAAGGTCTAACCTTGGCCATGCATACCAATACCCTAGGCTTTGATACTTCTATCTATCTTTCAATGGTCTCAGATGCAAAGTCTCAGGAAAAACAAAATTTAGGATTATACGATGGGACATGGGTGTCCACTATGTATGCAAGGCCTTGAAGAGATTCTAGAGGTACTTGGTCCTTTTCCAACATAGTTCTCAAGTCGTTAATAACCTTAGTAGCCCTAGCAATAATTATTTATTTCTCTACATACTTCTTGAACTCTGGACATATTTTATCTAGAGAAAGAAGTTTCTCTATGGGAAGCTCAAGAGAATCATCGTCCTCCATAGATGAAACAAAAGGATATGTAGGATGGGTAAGAATACAAGGAGATTCCCCAAAAGGACCAAATAAACTTGTATTTTTTCTTGAAATCATTTCATGAAAAATAGGACTAGTAACTTGACCTTCTTAGAATCTATTTATATATGTCATAAGCTCCTTATAAAAATGTGCACGGAGGTTGTAGAATGATTTATAAAGCTCAAAAATCTTCAAAACACATGAGTCTATAACAAACCAGGACATGAGAGAAAGGTATCCGACACCAAGAAATGAAAAAAAAAATCACATCAAGTTCACCAAAAATGTATAGACAGAAAATTCTTAACCCCTGGGGCTCTAGGTCATGGGAGATCCCCAAGAAATGAATAGACCTAAACTACCTTAGGTTTTTTCACAAGTTGAGAGAGAGGCTAAAAAGGAAGGGAAAATAGAACTCTTTCCCTTCTACTAAAAATAGGTATATCTTGCATCGGGTGAGTCGAACATAGGTTTCAGACTATAGAACAAACAACTCATTGTCTAAGGATGACATCACATGAACTAGACTCCAGCATGGCACACATGAATCTTGTACAGGTAGAGGTCTAACAAACATACATAAAGCACAAAGGGCCTAATTACAATTTGACTAATAGAGTTTTATAGTTTTAAAGAAAGAATGCAAGAAACAAAAAGTACAACAAGAAGAATATTGAAAGCTACTATAATACATAAATGACAAAGAAAGAATAGGAAAATATACCTTTCAACCCATGCTTTTATTCTTCAACTTCAAATCCAAAAGGATGAACCAACATAGACAAACACTAAAAAGAGAAAAATGAGGTTGTGTTTCAAGGTCTACCTCAGTCAAACCCCTAATTTTGTCTTCCCGCCTACATAGACAACTAGATATGCAATGAGATAGAGAAATAAAAAAATAGAGAATAAAAAGACACTATCAAATAGAGTACAAAGACAACCTGAATGCTAATCTATAAGATACAATGATGCAAACAAAATAACAAGAGAAATATCACCTTTCCTCTTTCTAGCACTCAAGGCCAAGAGGAAAAGATAACACTACGCCGAGAGAATGGGTGTTGGAATGTGATGTTTTTGATTGTTGTCATTGATGTCAACATATCTTGGTTGATTGATTAAGGTTCAGTTCTTTTTCTTTGGTGATCTAGATTGGCGTACTCTAGATGTTGTGCTATGATGATCTATCTTTAGTCGTGCTTGTCTTGGTTCCATACATTTTTCAACATAATGAGATACACTCATTTGGGTATGGACCAATTTGGAAAGTGGTTAGCGTGTCTTAGAACATTTCTTGCATTCTAATGTGTATATCCTACTACTTGGTTTTGGATATCATGGTTAATATGTAGCATTTTGATTTGAGTGAGGAGGTTATGTGTGGTCCACATTTCATTCCCTTCCACTAGGGGAATTTTTTTTGGTGACCTAATTCAAATTGTGTTTGATCAAATTAGGAGTTTATGAAAGCATTAAATGGAACTATGATTGGTCGACTTGGGAAGATTATGAAGGCATGGATTGGTATAAGTAAAATTTGATCTTGTTCAATGAAAGAAAGTGTGGTGAATGAAAATATGAAAATTTAGACATTGTGCGAAAGTATACCAAAGACAACAGACAGTTACTTCCAATGTGACTGTTGGTGATATTTATTTCTATGTTGGATTCCCTTTTCATCATTCTTCTAGAAATGAGCCATTTTTCTAAAGGCAGTGAGCCTTCCTCTTTTGGAAGTGAGCCTTTTATCTTTGGCTGTAATATCCGAGTAGTGAGCCCATCCGAAAGTGGGTGTTACCTATAGTGAACACTTTGGCAATGAGCCCTTGTAAAAATCACCTTAACTTGTGTTTTATAATTGAGAATTAGCATTCTTAATGGTTTTTCCCATCTTGGGTTTCCACGTAAATTCTAGAGTTCCTTGTGCATGGTATTGCTAAGTGCTTTCATGTTAATATCTGTTTAATTTCTATTTGATTGATTTGAGTTTGCTATGGATTAATTAAGGATAAGAAAATTATTTTATAATAATTGATTCAACCCCCATCTTAGTTATCTAGACTATTCTACAATTGGTATTAGAGATTTGGTTCCTCGAAGGAGATCTTAACCACTTGGGGTAGATCTAATGGCACACAAAATGATAATTTTAGTGTTTGATGGATCTATTCTAAAGTTTCTAGAAAGTGTAGATGAGAGGTTACCTAATTTCTCTAGGGTGCAAAACTTGGAAAGATGTTGAGACAAAATATGTTGAACAGACAAATGGTACTTCTAGTGCAAATGATATTTTATCCTATGAAGAGAATGAGAAGGAAAGGTATGCAATTTTTAGTGCTTTTTCTCAGACTGAGTTAACAAAAGTTATTTCATTGGAAACTACTTATGATGTTTGGGAAAAGTTGAAAGAAATCTATGAAGGAAATGATAGAGTCAAATTATCAAAGAAGTTGACAGCTAAGCACATATATGAAAATTTGTGGATGGAAGAAGGTGAGGATATAGCAAGCTATTTTCACAGAGTCGACAGTGTAGTAAATAAAGTCAAAAATCAAGGAGGCACTTTGATAGATGAAGATTTTATGGAGAAGATTTTGATGACCCTATCGAAGAGCTATAGTGACAAGATCTCAACTATTGAGAAAGTTTATGATCCAAAGAAATTCACCAGAGAGCAACTATTTGGCACCTTGACCACATTTGAGATGAGAAAATTTGGAAAATAAAAGGAGAAATCTGGAATAGCTTTCAAAGCCACAAAAACTTTAGATGATTCAGAGAGTGAAAGTTCAGATGAGTTGGAAGTAAAGTTCAAAAGAAAACTAAAGAAAGGTATCATAATTAAAAAGGTATGCTACCTCTTAAATGCTTTAGATGTGGAAAGAATGGTCATTTAGCAAATAAGTGTCCAGAGAATAGATCAAGGAATTTTTTTTAAAAGATCAATAAGAAAGCCTATTATGTTAATGAGAATGCTAGTATTTCAGATGATGAATCAGATCATGAGGATTGTTTGTTTTTGGTAGAAAAGGATGAACCTAGATTTGATATCTCTAATATCTATTTGAAATCTAATGATAATATTGAAGTTACATTATTTTTCAAAAGAAATAGAGATGAATGGTTGATTGATAGTGGATGTTCGAATCATATGACCAGTGATGAAAGTAAGTTTGTAAAGCTTGAGAAATATGATGGAGGTTATGTTAGATTTAATGATGATAAAACAACACAGATTGTTGGAATTGGTTCTATTATTTTTAATGAAAAAAATGTTTACTATTTGAAGGGTTTATATCATAATATTTTGAGTGTTGGATAGATGTGAAAAAATGGCTATAATGTTGTATTTTGTGATGATGGTTGTGAGATCTAGAAGAGTTCCATAACTATTATTTCAGTAGGAAAAAGAACAAGTGGGAATATGTATCAACTGGAAGGAGCTACAACGAGATGCCTATTTTCTTAGAGCAATGACAATTGGCTTTGGCACCAGAGGATGTGTCATATCAACTTTGACAACTTGGTAAGGATAATTTCAACAAGGGCAGTTAGAGATTTTCCAAGACTGACCAAACCAAATAGAAATATTTGCAAAGGATGTCAAGAAGCAAAAAAAACCAAAGGAATATTATGAGGAAAAGAAACTTCATCTATCGGATTGTTGGACATTGTACACACTGACCTATATGGTCCAGCCAAAAAAAGAAGCTTGCAAGGTGAGAAATATTTCATGCTATTAGTATATGATTACTCCAGACTAACTTGGGTCACATTTTTAAGAGAAAAATTAGAGGCTCTAAAAAATTCAAGATTTTCAAGGCAAGAGTTGAGAATGAAGATGACAAGAGAATCAAGTGTTTGAGATCTGATAGAGGAGGAGAGTTCACTTCTAATGAATTCAAAAAGTTCTATGAGAAACATGGTATTAAAAGATAGTTATCTTCCCTAGAACACCACAACATAATGGTGTAGTGGAAAAAATGAATTGGACAATTCAAGAAGCAGCTAAAACAAGGATCATGGAAGTAGGTTTACCATAGTTCTACTTGAGAGAAGTGATACACACAACAATATACACTCTTAAAAAGTACTATTCTAGAGGAAATATGGAAAGACATCATATGAGCTATGGCATCATGGAAGAAATCCCACAGTAAAGTACTTCAAAAAAATTGGAAGAAAATGCTACATCCAGAGAGATGAGGACAATATTGGAAAGTTTGACAACAAATTTGATGAAGGTGTATTTCTGGGTTACTCTACAAGAAGCAAAGTGCACCAGTGTTACAACAAGAGATTGAACAATATAGTTGAAAGTGTGAATGTGAAAGTAGATGAAGATGTTCAAAGAAACCCTCATAGGCATATTGAATATGAATCAAATAACTCAAATGAAAAAGAATAAAATGATAAGATAGAAGAAGAAGAGACAAAGGAGGCTTCGACAAACTCAACCAAAATGCTAAGGTATGTATAGAGAAACCATTCAAAAAATCATATTATTGGAGATAAGAATAAAGGAATCATCACAAGAAGCAAAGCAACCCAAGAGTAAGTGTTACTATGTCTACTCTTGGAAACTGAGCCAAAGATTGTGGAAGAATCATGCAATGTTCAAAATTGGGTGAAGGAAATGAAAGAAGAGCTTGATCAGATAGAGAAAAATCAGACCTGGGAACTTGTGCCTAGACTGACCAAAAAAATATAATTGGAACAAAGTGGGTATTCCAGAACAAGCGAGATGAAAATGGAAAGGTAATGAGAAACAAGGAAAGATTGTTTTGCAAAGGTTACACTGAAATCGAATGTATTGAATTTGAAGAAACATATGCCCCTGTTGCTCGGATGGAAGTGATCCAAATATTCCTAGATTTTGTAGCTTCCAAGGATTTCAAAGTCTATCAAATGGATGTAAAATCTGCATTCTTGAATGGAGAACTGAAGGAAGAAGTCTACATTGAGAAACCAGAGGGATTTAAGTCTGAAAGTTACCCAAATGCTATTTCTAGGTTGAAGAAAGCTTTATACAGATTGAAGTAGGCTCCTAGAACCTGGTATGGCAGATTAGATAAGTACTTGATTGGACAAGGATTTCAAAAGGGATCTACTGGCAGTAATCTATACTATAGAATTCACTCAAATCAAATATTGATTGTTGTGGTTTATGTTGATGACATAATTTTTGGAGGAAATGATGATATGTGTAAAAAAATTACAGATGAAATGCAGAAAGAATTTGAGATGCCTATGATAGGTGAGTTGAATTTTTTTCTTGGATTGCAAGTAAACTAGAATAGCAAAGGAATTTTCATTTCCCAATCCAAGTATACCAAATAATTATTGAAGAATTTTGGGTTGGAGAACTCCAAACTGGTTTGTACACCAATTTTTACTAGATGTAAGTTGAAAAAAGAAGATGATTCACCTAAAGTTGATGCAGTATGTATAGGTCAATGATTGGAGGATTGTTATACTTGACTAATACTAGACCAAAAATTATGTATGTTGTTTGTTTAGCAGCTAGATTTTGGCAAGAACCAAAGGAATCACATGTTGTTGCAGTAAAAAAGATATTTAGATATTTTAAGGGTACAAAAGATATCGGGCTATGGTATCCAAAGGATTCATATTTCACTTTGACAACCTATACTGATGTTGATTGGGATAGGTGTATTGATAACAGGCGGAGCACAAGTGGTGGAGCTTATCTCCTTGGCTCCCGATTGGTTTCTTGGTCACGCAAGAAACAAGATTATGTACCTTTATCTACTACTGAAGCTGAATACATTGCAACATCCTCATGTTGCACTCAGGTATTGTGGATGAAATAAACATTGAAGTACATTGGCATATCATTTGATGAATTGATCTCAATAATGTGTGATAATACTAGCGCAATAAAAATTTCCAAGAATCCGGTAAAGCACTCTAGAACAAAGCATATATCCATTTGATATTATTTATTGAAAGAAAAGGTATTGGAGAATGAGGTAAGACTTTAATATGTTCCCACAAAAGAGAAGATTGCAAATATTTTCACAAAACCGTTGAGCAAAGATACTTTTGAGTATCTCCGATAGAAGTTAGGGTTTTTTCCCCCTTCAAGTCTACAATAATTTGCACCAAGGTGTGCATTGGTCCAGGGTATTATATGCTCACTCTTATCTAGATCAATTCTTGGTAGCTTCCTCATAGGGGGAGTAGAGTAAGTTTCTCAAGGGGAATATTTTCCCTTTGTCCTTGATGTCAAAGGGGGAGAATAAAAGAGGTTCCTTGATGATGTTGATGTTGTTGTTGAGTTGTTTGGTTTTTCATTGATGGATGTTTCCATCAATGATAAATGGGGAGATTGTTGGAATTTGATGCTATTGATTGTTGTCATTAATGGTTTTGATTGATGTTTACATATCTTGGTTGATTGATTAAGGTTTAGTTTTGTTGCTTTGGTGATCCAGATTGGCATACTCTAGATGTTGTGTTGTGATGATCTATCTTTGGTCATGCTAGTCCTGCTCCCATACATTTTGCAACATAATGAGATACACTCTTTTGGGTCTAGTCCAATTTGGAAAGTGGTTAGCATGTCTCAAAACATTGCTTGCACTGTAATGTGTATATCCTACTCCTTGGTTTCGGATATCATGGTTAATATGTAGCGTGTTTATTTGAACGAGGAGGTTATGTTTGGTCCATTTTTCATTCCCTTCCACCACGAGAATGTTTTTGTGGTGACCTAATTCAAATTGTGTTTGACCAACTTAGGATTTTATGGAAGCATGAAATGAAACTTTGCTTCGATGATTTGGGAATATTATGAAGACATGGATTTGAATAAGTAAAATTTGATCTCGTTCGATGAAAGAAAGTGTGGTGAATGTGAATTTGAAAATCTACACATTGTGTGAAATATACCAGAGACAACAAATAGTGAGTTTCTTTTGGTGGATTCCCTTTTCATCATTCTTTTGGTAGTGAGCCATTTTTTTGAAGGCAATGAGACTTTTTATCTTTGGCTATAATAGTTCGGTAGTGATCCCATCCAACAATGAGCCTTACCCGTAGTAAGCACTTTGGCAATGAGTCCTTATAAAAATAACCTTAACCGATGTTTTATAGTTGAGAACTAGCATTCTTTGTGGTTTTTCCCATCTTGGGTTTCCACACAAATTCTTGTGTTCCTTGTGCATGGTGTTGTTAAGTTCTTTCATCTTCATATCTATTTAATTGATATCTAATTGATTTGATTTTTCTCTAGATTAATTAAGGATAAGAAAATTATTTTATAATAAATGATTCACCCCCCCTCTCAATTATCCAGACTGTTCTACAATGGGGTTTCGTCAACCTACAAATATGGTGGATTTGTAGCAAGAAAATTGAATAGGATTCAAGTAGAGAGAAAGAATCACTAAGAAGAGAGAAAGAGTGAGCTTGGGAGAGAAACAGATTGAAAGAATGAGAAAGAAGTTGCAAGAATGAATGAGAGAATTACATGAAGGAATGAAGAAGTGAGTTTTCATTTCCAAAATTAAGATAAAATGTTTATTTTCATTGCTCAAGGGAAGACATAAGACATAACCTTCACAACCAGTCAAAGATGTCATGGTTATATATATTTCAAAGGCAGGACTCTTGTCAAGATGTGAGTGCAACACACGTGCATCCATGACAAAAATTCATCCATCGATGAAAAAAAAGATAAGGCCATATGGAAGAAATAAGTTGACAGTGGTGGGTTTGTATCGTCCAACATAATTTCTAAAATAAAGGTAAAATAAAAGGGGAATTTTCCTAGAGTGTAAATTCATGCCATTACATATTTTAAATGCATGATTGTACAAATGACATGGGTAAATTCCACACTTGTAAATTTGATTCAAGATGATGAATGGTACTAGAGATTGGGACCAACCTTTTGAGGCAAGTGTTAATGGGATCCATATTTGTTATTTTCATAAACCAAATATACAAAATAATATGTTACTTGAATGTATTTTTTGCATTTAGGACACAAATTGAAATGATCCCATAACATAAGAGAAAAGGATATAAATATGTATTTTGTAGAATTGCACTATTATTATGTTTGGATTTGTATCTATTTTTTCTTGTGTGAGCCCTCACCTTATTTTTCTACTTGTTACTTAGATTTACAAGGTGTGCCATGTCATTTTTAATTGTGCTCAATTTTTTGGTAGAGTTTATCTCTTTTTTCTTCACAACAATGGGAGGAGGTGTTAGATCCCTTAGTTTGTGCATTATCACTATTTCAATTTATTTCCTCTAATTATATTTTTATTGATATAATTGTATTGGTTAAAGTTTCTTACTTTGCAATTTTCATCTTATATTTCTATAGTTAGTTTAGTATCTCTTCCCTAGTCATATTTTGAACATCATTTGACCTTCCTTTTGGCATTTTCCTAAATCATAGAAACATGAGATAAGGAGAACCAACATTTATATTTTTTCCCCACTCATGCTTCAAAGTTGCGAACTTGATTCACTTCAATTTGCCTAACTTAATGTTTCTAAATTTCTATAGCCACTTAAGGGCCTACTTTGGACCCCCATGATCCTACATTGACCCCCGTATATATGATATAAGGTTTAGGGTTGATTGTATATAATTTATGGTTTATTATATAGGTCTTAGGGCCCAAGGTTGAGGGATATGGTTTAGAGTCAAGAGAGTATATGGTATAGGGTTGTGGGTTGAGAGTTTATCCTATAGGATTTAGGTTGTATGGTTGAGGGATAAGCTTTAGGGTTGAGGGTATAGGGTATAAGTTATAGGGTTGATATCATATGGGGTATAGGATTTAGGGTTGAGGGTATAGGCTATATTAATGTGTATTTGGTTAAGGGTTTAACCTATTGGCCTTAGTTTCTAGGGTTGAGGGATAAGGTTTAGGGTTTACAGTATAGGGTATAGGGTATAATTTTTAGTTCCCTAGATCTACCTCTTTCTCTATCTCATCTTTCTATCTATCTCCCCTTCCTACTTGTCCCTGCATCCCTCCTTATCTACCTCTCTCTCCTCCATATGTAGATCTATCTTCTCTCTATAGTTTTTAGGGTTGATAGTATAAGATTGAGTGAAAATGGTTTAGGTTTAAAGGTATAGGAACCTTGAGGATTGAAGGTATATGGTCTAGGGTAGAGTGTATAGGCTTTATGGTCTAGGGATAAGTGTAGAGTTTAGGGTTGACAATATAGGGTATCTAGGGTGGGTTATGGGTAGAGAGTTTAGGGTTAAGTGTATAGGTGTTAGGGTTAAGTACATAGGTTTTCAGTAAGTTAAATCCATTGTAAAACCAAAACTAATTAAAACATGTACATGTTTTTTAAAGTTAATAGCACACACATTTTTTGTAAAGGTAGATCCACCACTCAAACCCAAAACTAAGCAAAACATGTACACATTGTGTTAAGTTAAAATAGCATACATGTTTTGTAAAGGTAAATCCATCGTTCAAACCCAAAACTAAGAAAAACACATACTTGTTTTGTTAAGTTAAAATCACATACATCTTTTATGAAGTTAAAAGAATGTATGTGTTTTTTATTTTATAAGCATTTCTAAGTGGAGGCAAAATTACAAACACTTAATTTTAGGATGTTGAGTATTGGGAGACATTTTGGAAGTTCATCCAAGGTGGAGAATACATCATTCCTAGCCCCGTTATTGTTCTATTAAGGGTTTCAGGTGGAGTACTATACTATGTATTTGATATGTAGTAGGCATGATGTAAGAATAATATATATGTATTCTTAAGGTCATATTTATTGTTAAATGGTTATAGTTTGAAGTGGAACAATAATATACATGTATTCTTGAGGTCCTATTTTTTGTTAAATGGTTATAATTTGTTTGGTTATTTTTCTTCATTAATATGTTTTGATGGAATTGGGTAATTAATCTATGTTGTTATGGTCTATTTTTATTTTATATAATAAAGTGAGGAAATTATTGAGTAGAAAGAAAATTTGTGATCTTATCTTATTAGTGGTGGTCAAAAGTTTATTTGAATTTTAATTAAGAAGAATTCAATAATAAATCATTAACTGAATTTATTTTATTTTAGATTAATGCTCACTCTCATATCTACATAGTTACTTCCTTTTGGCTTTAAATAATCTTTTCATTTCACATTTCATAGTGATGGTAAATGGTACTATCATTAACTGAAAAAAGAGCATTACAATACTTGATGCATGATATGTATCTGTCAAATCTCAATTTTTACTTGCATTTAATAATGTTAAGTTAATTGAAATATTTGGAAAATGAAATTTATCAGTTTTTAATTATGATGAAATTTGATAAAATTTCAATTATATTTTAAAAAATATATCTTTGCAACTTTATGATTTAATGAATCATTTCATATTAAGCATTGGTTAAAGGTTAGTAATGAAAATTGCAAGTGTGAGAGTGTGTGGATGCAGGAACAAGTTGAAAAATGAGAACATGGTTGAGGTAGGAGTATTTAGCTAGATGATGAATGGTAAGCAAGATTGGAATCTAGAACACACACACCACTGTAGACCATAACATCTACATCTAACTTGCAATTGGTAGATATCATTTTTTCTTGTATGGAATTGTAAATGATTAAATAGGAGAGCTGATGAAAATAAAACTTTTGAATCATTTTCCTTATCTTTTCTATTCGAAGCTAATACCATTTTTAAGAAAAAGGAAATAGTGGTGTTAGAAATGCATTTTTTTACATATTATTTTCTCAAGAGAAGAATAATTTAATTATATGTTATTTTAAAAGAATTTGAAAATAAGATCTTTGGTAAGAGGTAAAAAGAAAAGAAATAAAGAATATGTATAAATATATATGTTCGTTTGATATTATATTTATGCATAAGTGTGTATATATATATATATATATATATATTATAATAAGTTGCAATAATAAAGTGTTTTCTTTTATTCAATTTTTTTGATGTGACTATATGGAAGAAACAATAAAAAAATCCTTATAACTCCCTTAATAAATGAAACAAAACCAACTTTCCTCACACTGGAAAATGGAATTATGCTCAAAAAGCATGGAGTGGGTGGCTAGGCTGAAGGAAGACGTAGAGAATTAAGACCATCACCATTTTTAGAATGCAAGGAAAATGATGGTCAAATGAGTGGGTGAATTTGAAGGAGGAGAAAATTTAGCAAAAGGGCATGGGGAAGATTGAGGAGCAAACAAAGGAGAAAGGCACAAATGAGGGGAGGTTGTTTCAATTTTGAACCAGGAAAAGAAATAAAACTTCCAAACAAAGAGGTAAATTTTGAGATTTTTCTCAGATGCTTCCTTCATGGTAACAAATTAGTTTACCTTCCTGTGCATCGCTTTGAGTGAATAGAGCATCGAATTCCTAGTTTACCTTATTTTTGTACATTTTTTTCATGTATTTGTGGCTTTGGCTTTCAGATTTATTTTGTGTTAACCCTTCCTTGTCAACCATGTTTTATGGACAAACCAACACTTAACCTTCTCTATGATGCCATTTATTTGCAATGCATGTGCATGGTCAACTCAAATGCCTATAATCGGGCTCTAACCTGCTTGTTATACTTATTTTATTCATGTGAACACCATTTATGGTTCTCTATGAACACCATTATGGTTATTTATTTATGTAAATTCCAAGTATGGTATTATCCCATAATATCCAGTCGAATGACAACATTCATTCAAGGCAACTAAACCCCAACCCTATTTTTTTGGGCCAAAATATAAGGATCATTTGGGCATGAAAGTTGGCTTAAAATAATCCCAATCATTCTATATAAAATACAAGTTAATGGATGACTCTATTTTCTAACAATAGTACATATTGTCAAACAATAATCATCATCATGTTTCATAGCAATGTGGAATGATTTCACCATAAGGTGTAATGCATGCAATAAATTTAAGCTCTACCATATGTATATCGATGAACGATTTCACATAATTTTGTTATTCCCTTATGTTGAATGATCTTGCATTATTTTGATAATGATGTTGTGAATGATACCATCATTCTAGGTTATACGACTTGTTGATATTTTAATAACGCCTCATAAATGATAATAATGCATGTTGTTATAACTTATGTTGTTGGTAGTGTTAGGTCTTAGTAGACTAAGGGTTGTAAGAATCCCTTTGCAAAATTAAAATGACCCTCTTTATTTTCATATGATGCATATAAATATACATAGTTGTTCATATGTTTTGAATATTAGTAGAGTTGAATAATAAGCATACACTGTTTTCTCTCTAGATAAATGGTGCACAATAGTACCAATAAACAATAAGATAATAAGTATATTAAAGGTAGTTATTATTGATCGATATCATGCTTATTATTTAAGGATGACACGCTATTGACCTTTTCTGTTACATATATTTTTGTGTGATTCAAAAGCTTAGTCGAATTAATTGATAATTACCATGATGTTTTGATTTTAAATAAATAGATTACATGATAATTAAAAACTGAATGACCTATATGGTTATTCTTGATAATATTCAAATAGAAATAGAATGATATTAAATTCTCAATAACCCAAAAGAGATGCTATCATATTTAAATCAACTTATTATACTCTTTACTAATTACTAGATGACATGATTACATTAAAACACAATATCTATTTAGAATAGAATGAATATAGAATAACATTATGTTTTCTTCAAGCAAGTCAGACTAAGGAATGAAATGAATAGATCTTGATTAACTCAAATTATTTCTAGAACTGATTTATTTCTATTTTAAGTAAATGACCTTTGTACATTCTTGTTGGAATTCAAATTCATGCCAAAGTCTAGAAATTGTTGTTATTGATGTTCCTTATATTATTATTTGAATTTTATGGTTGTTGTAAGATCAAAATTGTGCATCTTATGAATTTGATGTCTTCCTAAATATTGAAATTTGCATCCAAAATGGTTTTTACCTTAATCTTAAGAATGTATATGCATATTAAAACAATTATTAGTAGGCATATGTGTGCACACTCATAAATACTTAATTTATGCATGTACACATGCATGTGATATACCTTCTTATTTTAACTTATTTACCCATTTGATATATATTTTCTTAATTTTTCTTGCAAAGGAAGAAATCAAAAAAATAAAATATTGATATGTAAATATGAATCCATGTAAATGGTAGTATCCTTGATGTAAGTTTTTTTAGATATTTTAGAACTAATTTGATTATTTGCATGATGTATGATGAAATATATTTTAATTTAATGATAAAAAAGTACTAGATAGAGTGTAGTACATTGTTATATGATGCTAGTGGATGATCTAGAAGGGAGGGTTACCCCTATTTTTTTATGGAAAATTTCTTTCCAGGATGGTGCTAGAGAGTAGAATTTTCTTTCCCAAAATTTAACTTTAAGTTGCTTATGCAACATGATCTTGGCCAAGCTTTGCAACCTTTATGTGGAATGGAATAATTTTATTTTATTACTCTTTGTCTTTACCTAACATGGAACTTGCATGTTCTAAAAGTAGATAAAAATTCATTTAGTTAGGCATGCACTAGATTCCACCTTGCATACTATATCTCTTGCTAAGTATTTTGTGCAGGGTAAATTATTCTTTGATTGACTAATGAATTTCAAGGAAGCGTAGCTTTGTGGTTGGGTGGAAAACCACTTGAACCATGTTCTTTTCCACCAATGGAGGTGAGCTTTTGAAGAGGAATCACATGGAATTCCATCTTATTTTATGTACTTTGTATCATTGATGTAATATTGATTTGACTATGTGGTGATTGAATGTCAAGTCAAACTATGTATATTGACTATTGAATTTTGGAAATGAATATAATTTTATTATTTAGACATGTGATGCTGTGATGGAAAATAGCTATAAAAATTTACGTCTTTTAATTTATATTCATAATTTCAAATAGATTTTATTATAGATATTTTTAATTGGGCATATTAGAGTATCATTCCTTCCCTAAATACAAATGCTGGTGTGTTTTATGATGATTTTTATATACATGTGCTATTAATGACTCATTTACAGGTTTGCAAGTACATGACATTGGTTCCACCTAGCTTCACAAGTTTGAGCATGTCAACCCAACGGTAAATTTGATTGGGAGATAGTAGCTAGGTTACTTGTGTCAGGTCTACACCCTAGCCATAGTGTGTCATTAGTCCATGTTTGGTATGTTTTATTGTCATGTTCGTGAGGATGTTGAACTTGTTATGTTTGTTTGATCATGGAGATGTATGATAAAAACTAACATTTGCAGATTTTAGCATCCTACAAATGGCACTAGAAGGAGGGCAGTTTGTTTATTAGCAAGCCATGACTAATGATTAATACGTAGCTTCTCATATTTTGTCTGCTAGGAGTGAGTGATCACTTATGACTGGGAGTGTTACTATTTTTATAACTGTCATCACTTCTTTATGCTATTACTTTTATCATTTCAGTTATGGTTCTCAAATATCCATACCAATATACTGTACAAGACTGGCCCATAGTCTTCTTGTAGCAATAACGGTATGACCATTTGCCAATCTGCATAAGTGGTGGCCATTCACTTGTTCTATTCATTGATATAGTGCCAATATAGTGAGATCAGTATGGTCGAAGTAGATTTCTTTGGATTTGAAGACCATCTGTTGCCTATATTTGCCTTTGCTGATACAGTTTACTTCTCTCTGACATGCGTTCTGGAATATGTTCAAAGTAGATTTCTTTGAATTCGAAGATCATACACTGCCTATGTTCGCCTTTGCTAAGATACAGTTTATTAAATGCATTTTTGGTTCATCTATTAGCTTTTCCTTTCGAAAATTTAAAATTCTGTAACTTTCTGCCCAAGCCGCGCATATACTCCATTTACAAGCGACTTCTATAGATATTAGAACAGCAAAAAAAAGAAAAGGAAAATACTGTTTTCTTTAGACTTCGATCTTTGCATCGGATATAAAGTCTATTGGTTTTTGCACATAAATACAAGCTAAGTAATCAAGTGTTGTTGTTTTGAAGAAATTTGTCTTCTGGGCTAAATATAGCGGAGGCAATAGTTGGGGCACGTGAAGCCAAATCCATTTGGTGATAGGCGTCATCCTTGTGATTTCCCAATCAAAGTTGGTATTGACATGCCTTTACCCATGTGGAACATTCTGCAAAAGTAATTGTTGAAGTAGCTGTCACACACACATTTATTATGTCTCAGCAAGCATCATTAATTTAGTACATTCCATGATCTCCGATCCATTAAAATTAAACCTAAGCTAGGATGAATGAGTGATGCAGACTTATTGACAACAAACCACCATTATTATCAGCATCAATACGATAGGCTATATGTCATTTCTTATTTTTGACTGTGAGATTTGGATGAGTATTTCCCCTTTCATTACCCACCGTGATATATTTGTCCAATATAAAAAGTCCATGGCCTCTTCTAAAAACATGTATGATAAGGCATGTATATTGTTGCAGATCAATCTTAAATGTTGAAATAACTATGATGGAAGATAAATGATTCTTATTCCTCAACATCACATTAAGTTTTGAATCTAGAAATAGCTATCTAGTGTTGCGAATACTGTAATGCTTAGAATCATGTCTGGATGGGTGATATTGCAGGAAAAGACAAAGGGGAATAGATATAACCTAAGGGAAGAGGGTGGTGTGTGATAAAGACAGTTTGTTGCTGCTAGAAATTGCGCCAAGACACCACCGACTGGAATTAAATTTGAGTGGACGTGCATAGCTTGAAGTGACGTTTTAGGCTATATTTTGTTTGACGCCATTAATGTTGACTTAAGCCTTTATTTTTGATGCCATCAATATTGATTCAATGTTTTTCATTTATGTACTTATTTTGTTCACAACAACTTCTATTCGCTCAATAGCTATCTAGAGATCGATCAAGGGATATCTTTATTCACACATTAGAGATGCAATTTTTGGGATAATCAAAGACTAATTGATTTATTTATCTTTTTTCATTGAAGTGAGATTTGTAATGACTTTCCACTTGTGGCACATTGAATTCTATGGTATGCCAATATGATTTCAGTCAATAGTGGAAAGCATAAAAGAAAAATGAGCTTAGTTCAGACTCATTTTTTTCCTAACTTCTACATTTTCTTGTTAGTTGATCACTTAGAACATATCTACCATTTGATTCTACTACTTGAAGTCAGATAATGAGGGTTCAGCTGCTCACCAAATTGGAGAAGTGAAAATTCAATAAATGTTTTGAGATTGCATCTTCTAACATGTTGTTGGTGCTGGTTTTGTCTTGATGTTTGCATTTTTTTTAAGAGTGTGTCAATTAAATTTTTTATGCAGATGGTTATCTTATCATAATTCATTCCAAATTAACTTTAAATGGTGTCAACTTTCAAGATGTTCCAATAAAATTTCAAGTGACACTTACAACCATTGATTTAAACTTTCAGATTTTAGTGCATCAACTCTACCCATTGTACTATCAAATGTCAATGATACTTCCATCAGTAGCTGCTCACCAAAACAAAAAAACAAAACATTTAGAGTTTGCATTCTCTAGCACATTGTTGTTATATTGGTTTTTGTCTTGTTGGTTTTGTATTGACAAGGCTACAAATATTTTAAGTACTTCAATGGTTGACTAGTAGACCACTCTAGTTTGCCTAAGCTAAGATTGTTGAAGTTGTTTGTTTTTAAGGGCCATTAGTCTTTGCTAAACAGATTTGAAGTCTTTTTTTTTTTCTTTTTTTTTGCCTAAAGGGTTTGATCATTATTGAAAGATAGACTTTTGAAATTGAATTGATAGCTGGAGAAGCTTTTATCTTTATGAGAAAACTCTCCATTATTGGTTAAGTTTTTCTTTAAAGTCTTTGGAAATTAGGATTCTTATCAACGCTTTATCTATGAGTTCAAAATTATTAGTCTTTTCATTTGAAATCATTTAATTGAGTAACTTGATCTTCACATAAATTTTTATTTTTTATTTTCTATATAGGAAGGCACTTGAAAAAAAAGGTTTATCAAGATTGAAATTGGAATTTGACTTTGGAATCAAGTGAAAACAAAGGCGAATGGGGTGGAGTTGGAGACCTTTTTGAAATTGAGATTTGGAAAAAAACATTTTTTAATGCTTGTTTTAAATCTTAAAGCTTCCATTTTCTACTCTCATTTTCTATTTTAACTCAACTCACTTTTCAATTTGGGCTTAAAATCAATCAATAATTTGGTCTTTTTCAAAGTTGGTTAAAAATAACCTTAGACATTTACTAGAATTCAATTTGGTGTAAAATTGAACAAACAACTTCACATTTGATCTTGGTGCTCTAAAATGAACTCATTACTGCTTTATGGTCTAAAATGAACGAGTGTTTTTCATGTTTTCCACTCTTTTCTGCAAATTAATATCATTCAAAAGGCGTATGCGCTTCTCTCATGCTTCACGGCAATCTTGAGAATCAAAAGTCTTTTTGTGATATTAAGTTGTCAAAAATATTGCCTTCACACTTTGATTTGGGGATCTAAAATTGAACAAAACATCTTGCGAGTGTGAGTAAACTTATTGCGAGTGTTCTCCCTTTGTTTCTTAATGAAGGTTGATTGAATTACAAATATGTTTACTCACTTTTATTTATCTTAGAGGGCCTACCTTGTGGGAAAAAGTACTCAACCAAAGGAACAACCCAGCCGGTAACACACTAAAGCCAAGTGTATTTCTAGTCGGGATATAAAAGTGGGTACTTGAACAAAATACAGTATAACACGGTTGGCTCCGACAAGAAGGGAAACAATGGTCTCTCGCCGTATGGGTCAACCTCCACAAACGTAAAGTCCGAACTAAAACCCCTTGTTTAGTAAAATGCCAAAATTCTTTCTATTTGTTGGTGCAAGAGGTCATGTCCTCTGAAGCCGCCCCATGTATACATGTAGTTCTGTTGTAGAGATGAAAAGTATGCCATGGGAGATTCATGGGTATTGATGCTTGGTTGACCCAAGAAGTGTGTGCACTGTAAGGGGGAGCCTATGTGGTCAAGCATCTAGTCATCCACACAGAATATGCGCAATTGGATTTATCCAAGTGGGAACCTGACAAATATTGCCTTTTCCAGCCTAGGGTTGTACATGTGCTTGGAATCGAAAACACTTTTCTTGAATCCAAAATAGTGGAAAAATAAAATTTAATGAATCATCAAATTTCAAACCCTTTAGGAAGCAAATACCATTGATAAAATTCAAGTGTTATTGCTTGCCCTAGGGATTCTATCCTTAGAGGCTTCTAAACATTTGAATTTATATCTCCATTTGCTCACTAAAGTCAACAATAGGTAACCTTTGCCTTGATTTCCTTTATTTCCACATAATGCACTTTGTGGGATGAAAGAAAATTAAGATATTGGACATTCAGTTTGAAAAACTAAGAAAGAAGTGTTTGTTGTAAAAAGAACCAAACCTAAGCAAGATAACAGAAAATTGAACCACACATGTGCTTGCAATCTTCTATCTTATGGTTTTCCATGCACACATTGGTCTTTTGGTTGAATTACTCTTAGGGAAAAGCATGTTTTTCAAAACCTTGATCTAGTCAACAAGTCCTCATAGGGTCATCTAGGATCAAGTCAAAACACTTCACCCATCTCAAACATCAATCAAACGTCACCTCACCAACAACTTTTGGAACCTTGGAAACATCACTCATGCTAGAATTTTCAAAAATCAACATCATTACATTTGACTTAATACACCTAGTCAATTTATCAATCCTCTTGAACAAATTTACCTTTAGGATAACACAACTTCCTAAGGTCTACTAGTTCACAATCACTTTGATTGGCTTAACACACTTAGCCAATTTATGCTCTTGAGCAAGTTTCTCTAGTATAACACAGCTTCCTAGGGCTTACAAGTTCACCATCATCTTGTTTGACTTAACACACTTAGTCAAACTATCCAAATCGAATCAAACCAACTCCTAAAGTCTAGCATTGATCCAAAGCTCCTAAAAAGTTCAAACACCCATATCATTCACCCCTTTCATCCTTCATCTCATCATTGGTCCTAAATCCCTTAGAGGTCAACAATGTCAAAACTCAAGAGGAACATGGAATTTAAACTCAATTCATACATCATGAGCAATTCGAGTCAACCAAACTATCCAAGTCTCACAATGCCAATTGATTATCGAAACTCACATTTATGCAATTCAAACATGGCATCATTATCTCCTCCAAACTTCAACGATACGAATGTGAGTATGCCCAATATAAAGTTTTGAACACCTTTCCCAATTATAGATTTAAATCCAAGTCCAAATATGCAAATCTATCAACCAAACACTCAATGCATGAGTCTTATTCCAAACAACATTATCCCACCAAATCCATACATGCCAAATACAAGTTTGTTGAACATGAACATTTCTAGTCCGAACTTGGTGAACTTTGGGATAGATATGCTTGCAAATCTCCCTAATGTTGTTCAAAATCCTAGTAGTATATTGGCAACTCCATATGTTGATCCAATTCAAGGTAACACCATGCAAAATCAAAGTTACCTAAATCAAGGCAATATGATTCCCAACCACAACAATGTTCAAGGTCAACCTATAATTCCAAACCTAAACATCACACAAAATCAAATCATTATCTAGAATCAAATTATCCATGACCCCAAACAAACACCACAAGGATGCATTCCAAAGCTACTTGCTATACAACCAAGTCAACCATATGAAGAATGTCAAGGTCAAATCTTGCAAAAAAAAATTGATACACTCAAAATTCTCATCGATTCACAACAATAGATGACAACCATTCAAGCAACCCCAACAATCAACACCATTCCCAATCCACCACCACCACCACCACCACCACCAAAACACAACATGAAAAATTAATTCTCTATCATGTTGCAAGCTACCAGCCGAAAGGCACTCCAAGCCCAACAAGCTACACAAGTTGTGCAAGCAGCTCAAGTAGCTCAACAAGCTCAAGCTCAAGCTCAAGCCCAACACCAAGCCTGACAGGGGCAAGCAAAATTCTAGGCATTATTGCAACCAATCCATTAACAAGTGCATCAACAAGTAGCTCAACAACAAGCCCAACAAAAAGCATTGTTGGCACAACAACGACATGACCAACAACAAGCATTGTTGGCTCAACAGAAAACACAGGCATTACTCACTCAACAAAGCTTGCAATAGATTCCCACCACAATTGTTGAAATAAAAAATCAAGATCAATCTATCAATAATCACCTTGAAGATGTTTCCACTTCATCCAACGATCAAATCAACACACCCCAAAAGCCACTTTTCAATCATGATCAAAACTCACCAACAATGTCCAACAATGATCTATTCAAAGGAGGGTTAACATTATTTGATCCTATAATTTGTGATCCTTCCACTAATGGTCATGTTGAAAGTGTCTGTACATCACCTAATGAGTTAGAGGACATATCTCAAGATTTTTCCCCAAAGCACGATCAACATCTTTCACTTAAGTCTAGCAATGGTACTTTCTAAGACATATTGGCATCCTTTGACCTCATGGTTGCAGATATTGAAGAAATCCTTAACTCACCATTTGATCCAAGTACATTCAAAGATCAAGAGGATATTAAGCCACTTTCCATGCCTAATGAAAATATCCAAGAAAGCAATCCATCCTTTGAAATCGACCCATGTCAAGAACTTGATCCAAAAGATGTCAAAAGTAATTCTAGAATTAGTCAAGATTAAGAATTCTTATCTCCAATATACTATAATGATCTTATGGGAACTCTTTTATCTATACAAGATGTCGCAAATGATGATCGTATCCATATAGCACACACTCGTCCATCTACCCATGAGATTCTTTCTTTGGATGGACACGCAGATGATCTTCATTCAAAACAAGAGTCTCATACTCTTGATATCATTACTGAGGGACAAGATTCTCCTACTCTTAAAATTTGTACACATGATCAAGATATAGAAAAATCTAAAGGCCTCGCAAAAATAGATCATGAAGAAGGCTTCTACATAAGTTGTGAATCAGAGACATCATATCAAGACATGTCAAAAGGCTTCTACGAAAGTTGCAAATCAGAAATAGCCTGTGGAGATGTAGCAAAAATAGGTGACAAGGAAGGCTCCTACAAAAGTCATGAATCAGAAACATATTATGATTTGAATCATGAGGAAGAGTTGTATAGTAAATCATCAACACTCCTTGAAAAAGCATCACTAGATCAAGCTAAAGATATCAATCAAGCATTTACCCCACATATAGAGGATCCTATCACTTATAAAGTTGGATCACTTACCTTTCTTAGATCAAGCTATCTCATCAATAAAGAAGCTGACACTTTTGAAGGTCCATGACAAAGCAGAAAAGGATTAGCACCTTTTTCCCAAGGTAAATCATATCCTATTGCAAACAAAATGTTTAAATTTTTGAATTATCAAGGCAAAGGATTAGGCCTACATGAACAAGGTATCCTAGAGCTAGTGCAGATTATTGGCAATCCTAAGCATCAAGGCCTTGGTTATTCAACAAGAAAGGGATATAAACATATCAAGGATACATCTATAAAATTGGGGGCAACTTCATCTCAAGAAAACCTCAACATAGGGAGCATGAAGAATCCTTATGATGAAACCGATGCCAATACTACAACCCACCATGTCACGAATCTTCATCCACCCATCACCCTATCTACGAATTGGGACCAACATCAAAAGGAGGATGTGAATCAAAGCAAGAAGAACATTATCAAAGTAAAAGAAGCTAAAAAGCATGAAGGACAAATCAAATACATATGGATACCTAATAATACAAAGAAATATTATCCCTATCAAACTCCATCAATCAAAGAAACTATGGGGCAAAATAAAAAAGGGAAAAGTATGCATCAAATATGTCCATAAAGGAAAAAACAGGCTTCTCAAGCAACATACAAAGTGTATCGAGTAGTTGGTCTTAATTCCATGCACACTTCTATATCCACCCATCATTGCTCATCTTCCCAAGTTTGGAGAGTCAAAGGTTCCAAACTATTGACCAATCCATCCTTTACTCCTAAACACACTCCATCCATGCCTCCATGCATGATATCCAATTCTCACATTGACCATGTTTTGTCAATGACCCTTCATCATAAGGATTCAGAAGGCACTCTATCGCGATGTGCGCACAAAGACAAAGTTAACTCCGGTATTGGCAAAGCATAACAGATTTCTCAAAATTTTCTTTCAAATGCACGTATCTTGGCAAAGCAACTTCTTAAAGTAGGATACCGATGGCATGTTATTACAAAAGCATCAACATCAGCACCACTAGGTGGTTTGACATCAACTTAAAATCTCTCAGAAAATACAAAACAAAAAAAAATCCAAAAATCCAAAAAAAATCAGAAAAATGATTGAAAACAGTAAAGAGAAAAATCATCCTCTAGTGAAAACCATTTTGGTGGCGCTTTGGATAGGTACCATGATGAAAACCTAGCAAACATGCATCATGTTTAGAATCAAGCATCTATGTGCACTAGTTCAGGAGAAAGCATCTTATCACATCCATAATAAAGCCAACATTTTGGCCATATCATCCGTTCATCCATGAATCGTTTATCCAACCCATTACCATCTATCTGCATTATCTTGATAAAATTTTGGGGCACACTTTACACTTGCGTTTGGTAAACATCTTGACATGGGTCATTTTCATTGATCCCATCCTACCCAACATTATCTGAGCCTTGAAGCATTATCTGAATGAGTATTCCTCTATTTGAACACCTTATCTTATCTCAAGATGATCCATATCCATTCGTCCAAGAATCCACCCTTGCCATTCCATACATTGCTAGACACTGGGGGCATATATTTACATCTCGCTTCAGGAATAAATCTTGATATATCCTTCGACTTATGTGGTGATCCGAACATTGGCAAACTTGAAATCAAATCACTAGCCAAAATCCCAAGTCACTAGCCCATGGCATATTTTGACAAGAAGACATTCCTTATCAAGCTTTATCTTCAATCGAACATTAATCCAAATCATATCAGTTGCATCTAATGCACACATTAGCATCACATCAAATCATCAAAACAATTTTGTTCCAAATCAAGCTTCATCAATCTTCATCAATTGAATCCAATCAATTATCACCTTGTTTGACTTAACACACTTAGTCAAACTATCATCTTGTGCACGAGTTTACTCTAGGATAACACAACTTCCTTGGGTTTACAAGTTCATTATCATCTTTGTTTGGCTTAACACCCTTAGCCAAATTATCAAATCCATAATCGCCTTATTTGACTTAACACACTTAGTCAAACCATCCTCTTATGTAAAAGCTTACTCTAGGATAACACAACTTCTTGGAATTTACAAGTGCATTATCACTTCTGTTTGACTTAACACACTTAGTCAAACTATCAATCCATCAATCCAATCGATCAACATTAAGCTTGGTTTTCAACAAAATCCCAAAATAGAGCACTGATATCATCACATGTCCATATCCAAATCATCAAAACATCAAAAAACCCAAAACCATCAAAAAAATCAAAAATCAAAAACATCCAAATCATTCAAAAATCCCAAAATATGTCAAAATATCAAAAAATCTTCAAAAAATTCATCAATGAGTCTTGTCAGTCTTCTACATTGTCTAAACTACATCGTCTCTGAGCTTGAACGTAGGTAAGGTTGATCTTTGATCATCCATCAAGATAGTTTAGGTCAGTCCTTTAGGCGTCCGTCGCGTTGGCAATCCGTTTTCCCATCTATTTTTACAGTTTAGGTTAGTCCTTTATGCGTCTATCGCAATGGCAATCCGTTTGCCCATCTATCCTTTTATTAAGTCAATTTTCATCCGAACTACGTCATCTCTAAGCTTAAACATAGGCAAGGCCATCCTTGATTGGCCCTCGAGACACAAAATCCAAAAACATTCATAAACCTCAAAAATACCAAAAACAACCTCAAAATATATGAAAAACCCAAAATGGTGCACCCGTCTAATCTCGCTTTCACCCGTGAATTTAATCACTCATAATAAAATCAATCGTCGCCTTCACCCTTTGGTAAGTCAGTCAGAAGCAAGTCTAGCGGGCTCAAAAGTGAACACTCTAATCATCAGAGTCTTGAAAGTCTAGATCAGTGAGTCAACAAGTTGGTCAACTCAGAATATCAATAGCTTATCACCCAAATCAATCCCATCAAAACCCTGGCTAGCCAAGACTAACTATTGTGGGGTACCTGATGCTTATGTCCATTGCAAGAAAACTTCATCCTAGGACATAAGCTTGTTTGGTTTGCTTTATTTAGTTTTTTATTGACTTATCTTATTTTGTGCTCATTCGAAGGACCTCTCGATGATGCCTAAACAAAATAGGTTTAGAGAGAAAGGAATGGGGCAACGATCATTATCTTTTTATCTGTTCTGCTTGTTGGATATCCTTTTGAAATAACTTCCTCATGAATACTTTGTTTTGTTTGTAGGAAGGATGTTTTAGGTATCTTGTTGACCACATAAGAAGGTCTACCTTTTTATGTTCTGGCCCGATATGTCTGGAATATTTGAACCGCATTCTGAAAAAGGTTATGTTTGTCAAGTGTGAACAAGAGTAATCCTATCTATTTGAGGAGTCAAATTCCATCACACTAGGCACCATGCCATCCTAATTCTTAATACCTTGATGCATCACACCTATGTGTGTTATCAAACATAAAGAAAGGTATGCTCTTTATCTCTCCCATCCTTGGATAAGAAATACATCATCAACATTCATCATCATATCTAACAAAGTCTCGATAACTAGTAGAATTGTTGGACTTCTACATCTTCTCGGATTCAAGGGTTGATCCCTCTCATTCTTCTATCCTCTTTCACACTAACAATGCATCCATCCTGCATCCATCTTGCATCTTTCATAATCATTTCATGTCATCATAGCACAACATCATCCATCACATCCATCTCATATACATTTCATAATCATCTAAGTTGTTTAGGATAATATAAATTTGTTATTCTAAGCATCTTCCAAACATCTCATTTTAGACATCATTCTCATATAGATCATATAGCCTAACCATCCATACATTCATTTTGAACCTCTTTGTCGCAAGATCCACCTCAATCTTTTCGCTTGATCTCTCGAGGGGGCAATGTACTAACGTACTTCTTTTCCCTGGGGCATTTGAAAAAAATTAGAATTTTTTTAATTTCGATGTCAACGGCATCATTCTTTGAACCAATGCAACGAGTACATTGCTTCAAAGAGGGGAAAAATGTAGACATGCAAAATATACGCATGCATCTAATCATACTTCATTCAACAGTATTTCATCTATTAATTAAATAAACCAATTTAATTAATTCACTTCTCTCAAAATTAAATAAATCCAATTATTTAATTATCTCCTATCGTTCCTGATTTAATTAAATCACATATATCTAATTAAATCACTCATATCCATTTTCCTCTCATTTGATTTAAAATAAATACAAAAATTGAAATCAAATGTCATATCACCTAAACTCCTGTTAGATTAATCAAATCGTGATTAGTTTAATCCTAAAAACCTAAATCCTCTAGATTCATCCACTTGCACAATAAATCATTTAAATTGATTTATTAAAACACCTATTTTCCTTCACAAGGGCATATTCCCAAAGAATATGCCCTCATTAACTCTCATGTTTGACTTTTTTGGCCAAACACAATTCCCCCCAAAACCCTCAACCATATTCATTTATTGCCATTTCCAAATTTGAAATGGGCACATTAGCCAAAACTTGCACAAGCATGGGCCAATCCCATTGTGACAAGTGAATCTCTCTCATTTGATGGGATTTAGTCCCACATTGCTCAATCTTGGCCTCTCCTCTCTCAACTTCTCCTATAAGTTCAATGTATTTTCTCTCATTTGACATCTACAATTTGAGCACTATCATTATACTCAACTTGAGTTCACTGAGCATCTCATTGTCTATCATATCATTTGGCTTATCAAGGATTGGGAAAGGGCTCTTTCACATATTCAAGGAGCACCAATCCACCATGGAATAGATTTGCATTCATTTTTTATGTTCTTTATTTAGTTTTCATTATTGTTTCAATATATCATTTAACATGTTTAAACTAGGTGCAATATTTCATGAGGATGTTGAACTTGTTATGTTTGTTTGATCATGGAGATGTATGATAAAAACTAACATTTGCAGATATTAGCATCCTACAATTTATACAAGGTTTATTTTATGGAAATTAATGTTAAATTAATGCTTTAAATGATTTTAGTATTTGTTTAACTAAATTTAAATAATATTGTTGGAAGCTTTTATTTAATTTAATTTATTTAGTAAAGAAATGTAATCTTTGGGATTAAATTTATTTTATTAAGTAAAAAAATTAATTGATTAAACTATTTATTAAGAAAATTGATTAATTTATTTAAATTTAATTAAAAATTAAATTGTGGTTTGAAATTATTAAAATGAAAAAATGATTTAGAGGAAATATTTGTGAGTTGTTGAGAAGATATTTTGAATGAGACATGTGTGTGAGAAGAATTTATTAATCACTTTGTTGGGAAATTGTTCTCGTAGAGAATATTTTCCATAACTGAGTGAGGTAAGAGGTTACTTCATGGGAATGGAAAGAGGGATATTTTTGGGAGGTTGTTTGGTTGAAAATTAAAAAAGGAGGTTCTCGGGAATTTTGGGGGCTTCAATATTTTTACAACTTTTTGGAAGTGGTGATTTTGGGAAAGGCTTTGGAAATGAACTCTGAAGGGGAGGCTCTGCTCCAACCTTCACTTCTTCAAGCTTCAAGAAAACAGGTTCTTTTATTATTTAATTTATTTAGTTGATTTAGAAAGTTTTTCTTTACAAAATTCATTTATGTAGAAGCTTTGTTTAAATTGATTAAAAAGAAATTGAAAGATTGTCTGTGTAAGAAGATTTTGTATTTTTAGTAGAATATTTTAGTTGTTTAAAAAAAAATTGTAAGGTTTCTTTATTTGTAGAATTGTCATGGAAAAATCCAAAGGAAAACATTATAAGATTTAGAAGATTATTGAAAACTTTGTAGGGAAATGATTTTAAACAATAGAAAATTATTAAAGAAGCAATAAAGATATTATGAATCTCTGTAGAAATAGATTGGAAAATATTCTTGTCAGGAAATTTGGGAATAACGTATTGTAGAAATCTTGTGGAATTTGAGAAATTTTCTTGAAAATTCGCATAATTTTTCCTGTAGGTGGTCTTTGGAAAAATATTTCCTATAGGTGTTCTTTGGAAAAACATTTCCCCAGCTGATCTTTTGAGAAAATTTGCCCAATTAAATTTTTATGTTCAAATTCATTTATATATATATATATATATGCTGGAAGTATTTAAGTGAGAAAGATCTGTAAATAAAATAAAATATGAAGTCAATTTAGCTGTTTGCATGACGTACCTACGAAAGGCAGGAATTTATTTATTTTTAAATATCAATTGTTGAGGCTGTGTTTTGTTATCTTATCACAGTTGTTTATATAAAAATTAGAAGGGTTTGGTGGGATCTACCTCCCCATCGCCGCTCCTTTATGGGAGAGGCGGTGTGGAGGGAGAGCCTCCACACCTTCTCCTCTATTGATTGGGCCTTGGTGAAGGTTCGGCTAGTTGTGAACCAACCGCCCCCTCCCCAAGGGTAAATATAGTAACCCTCGTTTTACTATGTAATCTGCCAGTTTGCTTTAGTTCGGATTTCTTTGTAATTTTTGCCATGCGAATTTTAAATATATGATTTGGAATGTGAGTATTTAATATTAGAATATATATATATATATAATATTTAATATATATGTATATATATTTGGAATTATTATTAAAGTTTTTATTTTGAATTAAATAATGTATCTATTTTGTAAAATTATGAATATATATTTAATATATATATATATTGGTATATATAATTAAATATATTATATATTAATCGTTATGTATATGTGACATGAATATATACATTAAAATGTATATTTAAAGATTTTAAATAATTAGATGTATGCAATTATGTTTAATTGGAAATTTAAAAAATTAGATAATATTTTATTTGCATGACATAGTTTTTAGGGAATGTGGGTATTTTTTAATAAATTGAAGGAGATTACTAGCAGTGAAGTTATGTTTCTTTTAAAAATAATCAAGGGATTTAATTTATTCATTAAAAAATAGTTTTTACCTTCTCTATAATCGAAGAGGCAATCAATTATTTTATTCAAATATTTTGTTAGTGCAATTGTTATATTTGTTGTGATATCAATGTGAAAGGAAAATGGATTTAGAATATCCAAAAGTAGTTTATTTCCTGGTAATTGTCTTTAATGATTATTTCCTCAGTATTCTTGTTTGGGGGAAAGGGATTAGGTATTAGTCAACAAGTTGTAAGTCTTCATGAGTTTCTTTATTGGATGGGGGTTGTCAATTTGTGATGTCAGACTGTTCTTATTTTCCTTGGGTAGTACATGAGGTCATGTCAGAGATTTACCCGGTTTCCACAAATAGGGAATTTGTGCCTCCTTGTAAGGAGTGGCTTTGTTATGTATGTTGCCTCTAGTATTGGAGAGGGTTTTGACATATTTTGCCTCCTTATATTAGAAAGAGATTGTGTGATTTAGTTCCTCCCTTGGATGGAGTGGTTTGGTTTTGTTCCGTGTGTTGACATTAGGAGAGTGATTCTAGATGGGGGTCGAGATCTAGGAAGATCTAACAGATAACACATGCACCTTTGTGGTCACACATCTCCTAGGTAACTAGTATATGGTTCACTAGTCTATTTATTCATTGAATTCAGGTAACATTGTATCCTTGAGTTAGTGTTGCTCTTGTGGTGGTTTTGTTTAGTTTTGAGTCAACCTATGTCTAGAGGTAGTAGGATGACCATGTATCCTTGTTACTGTCTCCTAGCATGGTGGGTGGGCCTTCGAGTACCACTTGGTTGGGAGGAATGGATGCCCTATTCCATTCGGTCCCCCTTGGTCTTCAGTTCATGATGACGAGGTCTTCTAGTTGGAGAGATCGTGGATGCCAGTGGTTTCATTCCATTATCTTGATGTATTTTATTTTAGTTGGTATTTTTAATTAATTCACTCCTCAGTTGTATTCAAGGTGGTGGGTTGTAATATGTAATCATATTTATTTGATCTACCTCATTCCGAGAATGAGTATTGTAAACTTACTTGTAAGCTAATGTAATCTGGAACTTGTTATATTTAATCCTGTGTTGTAGCTTAATGCTTGAATGAATGTATCTTATTTCTTGTTGAGTAATTAATAAATGCTTTATATGTGAATAATGTATGTTTTTTGGTATTATATGTAATCTTGTCACATACCTTAGAGGTTGTTGTAGTAGAGTTGTGCATCTTCCTTGATATTAATGCACTTTTAAGAAAAAAATTGTAAGCTTCCGTGTTGTGTTGCAACTTCCTCTAGGGTTTTGTGGTGGGGAATTACACCCAACTTTTCTTATTCCATACAACATCCACAAAATAATTTTTAATAGGTCTCTTCGTTGTAGAAGAACACTCATGAAACCCATCAACAATAGATTTTGGGCTACCCATAGCCCAATTTACAACGAGCAATTAACTCTAAGAGGGTGTGATATCCACAACCAAGTCACATTCTGACGGTGAAGCTAAAAGGAGGACTGCCATAGGAGAGTGGCAATAATGGATAAGGGATCAAGAGTAGGAGGATTTCAACATTGATGCAAGATAGGAAGGGCAGGAGGAGACATCTAAGTTGCAATAATAAAGTGTATTCTTTTATTTGAAAAACTCTTTATGTGACTATATGGAAGAAATGATAAAAAACTTATAACTCCCTTAATAAATGAAACAAAAAATAACCCTCCTCATACGAGAAATTGGAATTATGCTCAAAGAGCATGGAGTGGGTGGCTAGGTTGAAGCAAGATGTGAAGAATTAAGACCATCACCATTTTTAGAATGTAAAGAAATTGATGGTTAGATGAGATAGCAAATTTGAAGGAGGAGACAATTTAGCAAAAGGGCATGGAGAAGATTGAGGAGTGAATAGAGGAGAAAGGCACAAAGGAGGGGAAGCTATTTCCATTTTGAACCAAGCAAAAACATTGGAACTTGCAGATAAAGAGGTAAATTTTGAGCTTTTTCTTAGATTTTTTCTTCACTATAACAAATGACTTTACCTTGTTATGCATTGCTTTGAGTGAATAGAGCATCAAATGCCTAGTTTTAATTTATTTTTGTACATTGTTTTCAAGTATTCATGGCTCTAGATTTTAGATTTATTTTCTGATAACCCTTCCCTGTTAACCACCATTTAACCTTCTCTATGATGTCATTTATTTGCAATGCATGTGCATGGTCTACTCAAATTCTGGTAATCAGGCTCTAACTTGCTTGCTATAATTATTATCTATTCATGTGAACATCATTTATGGATCTTTGTACATGAGAACACCATTATAGTTCTTTGTTTATGTGAACATGATGTATGGTGTTTTTCTCCCATAATATCCAATCAAACAAAAACTTTATTTTAAGGAAACTAAACCCAAACCTTGTTTTTTTGGGGCCAAATAGTAAGGATCATTTGGGCATGAAAGTTGGCTCAGAATGATCCCTATCATTCTGTATAAAATAAAAGTTAATGGATTATTCTATCATCCAACAATAGCACATTTTTTCAATTGATAACCATCATCCTATTTTGTAGCAATGTGGAACAATTTCACCATATGATGCAATGCATGTAATGACTGAGTTTTTCCATATGTATATCGACTAACGATTTCACATCATTTTTTCATTCCCCTACTATTGAATGATCTTGCATTGTTTTGATAAAGATATTGTGAATGATACCATCATTTCAGGTTATACTAACTATCGATCTTTAAATAAAATCTCATAAATAATAATAATGCATGTTGTTATATCTTATGTTGTTTCTAGTGTTAGGCCTTAGCAGGTCGAGGGTTGGAATAATTCCTTCATGGCATTAAAATGATCCTCTTTACTTTCAGACAATGCATATACATATATATACATAGTCGCTCATATGTTTTGAATCTTAGTAGAGTTGAATAATAAACATACTTTATTTTCTCTCTAAATAAATGGTGCATGAAAATACCAATAAACAATGAGATAATGTGTATATTAAAGGTAGTTAATATTGATCAATATTGTGCTTATTTTTTAACGATGACATTCTATCAACCCCTTCTGTTACATATATTTATGTGTGATTCAAAAGATGAGAAGAATAAAATGATAATTACCATGATGCCTTGATTCTAAATAAATAAATTAAGTGATTAATAAAAACTGAATGACCTATGGTTACCATTCATAATCTATGAACATAAAAAAATGATACTTTTCTCAATAAGCGAAAAGAGATTCTATCAAATTTTAATCAAATTACTATACTCTTCATTTATTACTAAATGACATGATTGCATTAAAACTAAATATCTGTTTCAAACAAAATGAATATAGAATAACATTATGTATTCTTCAAACAATTCAGATTGAGGAATGAAATTAATAGGTCCTAATGTAAATTTTATTGGATATTCTAGAATTTATTTGATTATTTGCATGATGTATGGTGAAATAGATTGTGATGAAAAGATACAAAAGTACTAGAAAGAGTGTATCACATTGTTATATGATGCTAGTGGATGGTTTAGAAGGGAGGGATACCCATTTTTTGTTTATGGAAAGTTTCCTTCTAGGATGGGTGCCAAAGAGTGTAGATTTTTCTTTTGCAAATTATAACTTTAAGTTGCTTATGCAACATGAGCTTGGCCAAGCTTTGTAGCCATTATGTAGAATGGACTGATTTTATTTTATTACTCTCTCTCTTTACTTAAATATGGAACTTGCACATGTTCTAAAAGTATATAGAAATTTATGTAGTTAGGCATGCACCATATTCTGCATTGTATACTATTTCTCTTGTTAAGTATTCCATGTGGGGTCGGGTATACTTCGATTGACTGAAGAATTCTAGGGAAGCATAGCTTTGTGGTTGGGTGGAAAAGCACCTGAACCATGTTCTCATCCACTAGTGAGCAATATTTTGAAGAGGAATCACTATGGAATTTGATCTTATTTTATGTAATTTATATAATTTATGTGATATGAATTGACTATTTCACGATTAAATTCCAAGTCAAACTATGTATATTGACTTTTAAAATTTGGAAATGAATATAATTGTATTATTTAGACACGTGATTCTATGATGGAAAATAGTTATGCAAATTTATGTCTTTTAATTTATATTCATATTGTCAAATAGATTTTATTAGAAATATTTTTTATTGGGCATATTATAGTATCTTCCTTCCCCAAATGAAAATTCTCTCTCAACTTGAGAGGGAGAGAGTAAATCCCTATGAGATTCAATAAAATTTTGGAAGGGCCCCAAGTCACATGCTTCAATTCCCTCCCTGTATATATTTAGAGCTTGGACAACCACTCCTTTTTTTCCAACCACACTAGAGTTAAAAATCTCATCAATGGAGCATGTGGTGGGAGAAAAAGACACTGTATCCATGGAAATTTTGACAAGATTTTCTTAGTCGGGGGCTACTAGGTGATGCACATAGATGAATCCCAATTATCTTCACCACGTTTCTACTTAATCAAGAAATATAACACCATCATGAACATAGCTATCCACCCAACAAGAGCTACCAATTATATTGATAATTTTTGAATATACATCCCCCTCCTTAGCATGACAGAGTCTTTATAATTGTTCATCCATCACCTCTTCTTCACATTCACAATCCACCCAAACACTACATTGTTGTTATTTTCCATTGCCAACCCAAGAAGTAGGAGGTGGTTTAAATAGAGAGCCAAAACCTAGTGGGAGAGTGCAAATCAACCACGTGTTTTAGCAATCCATAAACCTGTTGTTCTCACCCCTCAGTTGTTTGTCCTTGATGAAAAATACACAAATGGTGCTATGGTATTTTATAGGTACCGGTTTAGGTTGATGGTATCTCGGATTGGTTGACATTTCCTCATATACTTGCATTGAATTATTGATGCACATTATTGAATTATTGTTGCATATTATGCTATGATGGAATTCATGATATGTATGGTCATGATTCAAAAGGTTACAGGATTGGATTGGTATTCAAAGGTTACAAAATCTTGATGCTACTTCACTTTTAGCTATTCATTTGCAGGGCATGTATTTTGTTTCAGGTATATATGTGGCATTGTTATCATAACAAGTCTCAAGTATATTCCGGTTGATCACTTTCAGATTGTGTTATATTCAACTTGATCTTTTGTAATTTATCTTCACATGATATACGAGTGGCATATCTTGTGTTTGCACAAAAAATACAGGTTATGACATTGTTTCATTGTGGTCAATCACTTTGTAAAGTGATTTGGTATTAAGCAACATTATTATTGTTTGACAGTTGATCACATCATCTTTGACAAGTTCATGTGCATAAGGACTTCATATGTTTTGGTCTTGATTATCACATTTTAATGTGATTGAGTATGTTGATTATACACATCTATTTATATATAATCCATGGCTTATTGGTTTGGTATAATATTAATGTTTGTTTTCTTGGCATATATAATCACATTATACTTGTGTCATTGGATTTTACAAAACATTATTATAACGGCATAAGTTGGCATCAAAAAGTGATCTAAACCCTATCAGGTTTCCTTGAGAATATAATAGTGGTAATCTTACCCTATCAGTCACTTTGCACTTACATTGAATTTGACTTTCAAGTAAATTCACATGCAAGTAATCTTTGGCAATGACTATAATTTTTGTTTCAACGACATCAATGTTGTTTTGAATATTGATTTGGATTCAATGTTTATATCGGGCTTATTGAGGTGTTGAGTATTGTATGTGATGTGAGATCAGCTGAGATGATCTGGCAGTATTGATTTGGCACCGGTTGTGTGTAATTGATTGTGATGTGGCAATGATGGTGTCGACATCCATGGTAAATGACCTTGACTGCGGACTCATAAGCATTATGATAGGTAGTTAATAATTGTGTTTTTTACTCATCAGACTTCAAAGTACTATTAACCTTGGCAAAGTATTCGATAGACTTGAAAGAAATAATTTTTAGCGAAAAATATTATTTTTTCACATTGCTTAGGGTTTGTAACCCTAGCTGCCTCCATGAGAATGTTCTATTCACAGTTGTAAATCTATTCTTTTTGGCTGATTCTAGAGGAACTAATTGAGTTTTTTGCAAGCATGGATAGCAGGTTTCAAGCTGGCAAGAGCTTGGTATTTGATAAGAAAGTGATAATGACTCCTTCAGCTGGGCAGTTGGTGAATGTCTTTTGGTATTTGTTTGATTTCTTTGCAACATAATTAGGTATTTCATCTATTGCTTGAAGAAAGTATAAAAAGGGAAGTTATTATTTCTTTTTGCTCGATTTTGGAAGGAGAGTAAGGAGGTTGTTAGAATCTTCATGATTGGTTATCATGCTCTTTATTTAGTTTTCTTTCTCCATTCTAGTATCTGAAAAAGATGGTTGATTTATTCAGGCCTTATGACCATGATGTTATGAAATCGGTTATCATTCTTGGCATGTTTTAGCAGTGATAATTTATGTTTAGATATTTGTGGGTGAAGACGTTTGGAAATGGAAAATTTGCTTTATTTGTAGTCCACCTGTCACTACCTTCAGGTCCTTGAAACATAACGTTTCTGTAATCAGTTTCATGAAATGTTCGATGAAGATTCATGAAAGGGTGCATATTTTTATATACATATAAATACAGTGATTAATCACTATGTTGATGTGGGTTTTATCTTTGACGTGCTGTCAAAGGTACTGATGGAACTCTCAAATTTTGTAAATTTGAGATGCCTATTTCAAAAAAATTGCTTCTGCACTTTCAGAAGTGCACCCGAAGAATTTATCTGGGGGACCCACTTTAGAGGTTTATAATTTGAAGCCTATTGATTGTCGTGCAAAACCCATTTGCAGGTATATTCAGTAGACATATGTGAACGTGTGTGTCAATTTTCAGCTTCCCATGATAAGTTTTGACAGGGTTTCAAAAAGTGGAGCTGGAGGGTTTTGACATTGTTCTGCTGTTTGCAAACTATTTGTTTTGCGAAACAACTTCCTATTTGAGCTTGGTTTTCGCAACCAGTTCACTGTCATGTCAAAATGAATGTCGTTCCGCATTCCCCTTATCAAGATGATCTCACATGTCATTTTTCAGAGCCTCATGATCTGATTTACTATTTTTAGCAGATTGAAACCAAATGCAGTTTGTTCTGTTTTATATTTGCATTCCTGACAACATTTCAGAGAGGCTAACTTCGATCGTAAGTATTTTTTGACCGATGATGATTCAAGAGAATTCATTTTCCACACATGCTTAGGGTACCTAAATGATTTACTATGTCTGATGGCAGCCCACCGGGAGTTGGTTCACTATTTTTACAAATTAGCAGTTGAATGAGTTTTAATTGGTGCAGAACAACTGTTGTTTCATAAAAGTTCAATTGAGCAAATTGGTGGATTAATATCTTTCACCTCATGATTTATTTCTCTGAGCCATCTTTTTCACTATAATTTTGGGTCAAATGACTATATGATTGCAAGCTTTTATGTCTCCCGGAGCTCATTTGACTGGTTTCCTAGATTGATTCCTAAGGCAACTGGGTTAGTTTTCACCATTTTCCAAAAGTGCCTGAAAACAAGTTTAATGGAAACCCAGTTCGTGTTTTCATTTCACATGCATTCAAAAGGTAGTGTCAAATCATTTGAGGGTGAAACTTGTTTGAAAATGATTTTTTTTTAGCCGGGTCCACATCGGGACCCGACATGCTTTGCATAATGGTGAAATTTCACTTCAGGTAAGTCATTTTGAATTCAAATATGTGGAAGGGTGTAAAAGTGTACTTGTTTTCAAGGGTTCAAATGTGGAAGCGTATGAGTATGTGCAAGGTTTTTAAGAGGTTTCCTCTAAGAGAAACCAACTCATGGAATGCTATAATGGTTCAAGGTGTATAAAATATAAGGTGCTAAAGTTTTTAATTTTTTTTCTAAACATGTGTATATGGCATCAATTAGAGGGCTTAGAGGTAACAAGATATTTTGAATGTGATGCATAGCATACAATTTTTTATGGAGGATGTTGATTGTTATTTTTTTCAGGAATGCAATCATCACTTGGGCTTGTTTCGAAGGCCTATGATTGATTAAATGGAGGTGCTGATCATAGGGAAAATTTTACTCAATTTCTCCTGACTGCATATGATATCCACAAAAAACATTAGACCTGTATGTACAATGATCACTCTAGAATACCCTACTTGCATGAATCAAAAAATTCCTTGGGAGGAAAAAGCATATTTCTGGTTGTTTTATTTTGAGTTTGCCTCTTTACTCCATGGTGATTCTATTTGTAGAATCTATCCAAAGGGATTGGAATTGGCTATGCAAAGTGTGGCACGCTGGAAAAAAACTCACAGAGCAGACATTGAGAAGGGCTCAGGAACTTTTAGACAAATGCAACTGGCATGTATGGGGCGCGACTTGCTGAAAGAGGAAGCCTATGCCAGCCAAAGAAGCCCATGCATTTGGAAGAGGAAGTGTGGGGCAATAGAAGAGAATGAAGCGGCCAACATGTGAGGAAATTCGCACCTAGTATGGAGCAGGGACAAGCACAAAGCAACAAGGAGAAAGTGGGAGACCTGCACAAGAAGGAGGAGATCTCTAAGGGCTCGCACAACGCAACTATTTGGTGGGCACAGTCAGGAAAGAGGCTCACGCAAGGCACAAGGCACGACCTGCAACATTATGGGCATCCCTTAAAGCTTTGGGCCTGTGAACTATAGAGATAGGGCACCATGTTGTAGGATATGGACAAAATGGATGATGGAGAAGCTAGCAGAGGATGGAATGCTATGTTAAGGGGCGTGTGACCTACTAAAGGGGTGTCTGAATACTGTGATCTGCTGGATTACCATCACTACCTGATAAGTGACGAATGGAGTAGAGGAATGGTGACCATGTGTAGAGCTCGGGAATGCCTGAGAAAACATAAAACGAATTAGGCCATTTTCATCCCAACCTCGCAAGCCTCACAAAAATTTTGATGACATCAGGAAAAGGCTACGAGGTGTACGAGAATGCACAAGAGGTGCCAATTTTAAATTTTTTCAATTGTTAATGTTTGTGATTAAAATGGGGTGGGCCCAATGCAAAAAATTTAAATGGTAAAACATGCCCGGGGGTAAATTTTTTGTTTTTGCCCAAGTATGTGGAAGGTGAATAAAATATTCACGAGGAAATATTATAAAATGATTTTATAGATCATTTTATTTGCAGAAGGTGAAATATTTTAATGATGCCTGGGGGTAATATTTTAATTGCCCAAGTCAGTAAATGTGAATTTAATATTCACTATGAACAGACATTATCTTTGTTGGATAATAGAATGTAAGGGGATATGGGTAAAATGAATTTAATTTTCATTTTATAAAGTTTTAAATGGAGAGTGAATTAAATATTCACTAGTGGTATTTTATAAAGTGAATTTATTCATTTTATAAACAAGTATATGTGTTGGGTTTTTATATGCAACAGTATTAAAGAGCATAAATATTAAAGTTATTAAACTTTAATATATGAAAGCAGAATAAAGCTACAACATTATAAAGTGGGGAAATATTTCAAAGTATAATGTGTAGCATGTAAAGCAGAAAAAACATAATTTTGCATGGGAAGAGATATTTTCCAGCTAGGTGAATTTGAAGATTCTCCACATGGGCTGATTTTCTATTGTTGGGCAATGATGAGCTGAAGCAATTTTTGAGGGAATATGTTTGTTGCTGCAAAGGAAGAAGAGAAGATATTCTTTTCAGTTTGATCAACGGTGAATGGAGCTTCCAGATGGCATTTCCAAATTGAATTTAGGGTTGCTCTTGCTTGCATCTTTTCTTCTATATCTTCTATTTTTCTCTCATTGTAAGGGGTTCTGAGATTAGGTTCTAATTTTTTGTATTGGGTAGGGTAGATAGGGAATTGTAATTTTTGAGTCATTGTTTGAGTCTGTAAGCTATAATTTTGTGAATCTATGAGTAGATACAAACAGTTTATGCAATTAACATCATGAAGGTGTTTCCACATTCATGAATGTCATCAGATTGTCTCCACATTTGTACACTTTCAGTCATGTAAATTCAATAATACAAAGTGTCTTTGAATTTATCATCTCAAATTTCATGAGGTTGTTTTGTCTGTTCATTGTTCTGTTTCAAGGAAATGGTTAAAATCCTTTGAATAGGTGATTGTGATTTTAGGTGTGCAGATGGGATTTGATAAGAAGAATCTGATTGATATCAAGAGAAGGATTGTTGGTGCAAGACACTAACAGTTAATGCAAAGCATTAGCAAGTTAAATTCACTGGTTGAAGACTATTTGCTAAGAAATTCATTTTATGTGTTTGACTCCATGGCCCAAAAGTGGCACTGATCTTTTATGTAGTTTTGTGCATCTCAGAAACAAAATTAACTGAAAAATCATTTTTAATCTTTCTATTTGGTTGGTTGTGTGTCCTACTTTCCAATGGCTAAGAGAGGGTTGAGTTATTGAGAATTTATCCAAGTTTAAAGTTGTCAATGCTTCCCTTAGTGTTGTTTCATTGGGAATTATCTTCTTTGTAAAACAATGTCAATGTATGAGTGAATTAAGTTTTGAGCATTGTTTAGGTTTACCCACTTTGGTCCTGCAAAGCCAGAAGTGTAGGAGATGTCAGTCTTTGACTGAATCTTGTTAGTTGGCCACTAGCCTTTGTGGTTCTTTAATATAGAGGTTGGCTACCTCTTAGAGAATTGCAAATCCTAGTTGGGTTGTATTTTTAAACACCAACAGGTTCTATAATAGAAACCTTACAAATATGATGCAAAATTTATGTATCTAATGTGCGTGATATTTTGGAGATTCAACTATGAATCTTTAAGATATTAGATAGATTAGAATGAGAGAAATATGAGAGTTGTATTGAAACAAAGAAATCCTCTGATATATTATTATTCTGAGTTTTGTATAAGGGGTTGGTGCTCCTAGAGTGAGTGCTTTGAAGTTTTTCTAAAAAGGCATTGTAAAATATGAGTTTTGAGATTAAGCCTGTGAGGCATCATTTCTAGAGTGGTTTTTTGTACTCCTGGAGGGTTTTTCCACTTGGTAAATTCTTTGTCATATGGTCTCATTGCTTTGATTTGATTATGCTTCAAGAATGTGATGATTTTGTGATTGATTGTTCTTATCAATCTGAACATTGTTGAATGTTAGTTCCTTCATCTCTGCAAATTCTTATATCAAAATGTCTTGCACAAGTGTTCTATCATTGTTGAAAATTTTGATTCAAAAGAAAGCATAAATTATTCATTTGATTCATAGATCAAGAATTGGTATGATGTACTAAAGATCATAGTTGGTTCATGCTTATCATATTTCATTCCATTGCAGAGTTGTTTTAGTATCTCATAATTCTACATTGAAACCTGGTGGTTCTAAAGTGATTAAACAATGTTGGTTTTCATGTACAGTCTTATGAGTTGCACCTGTTTTGTCATCATGCACTTATTGTTAAATAATTCCAGTCATATCTTTTGCATTATGCAAGATATCTCACACAAGTTTTATTGGCATAAGTTATCAAAACTAAACTAAGTTAATGATGTCATAAATGCTCTCAAAGTAATTAATTTGCCCTGTTATCAAAAGAAAGAGAATTTGATCCAAAAGCCTTTATCAAAGTGTAAAAAGGTTGAATTTTAGGTATGTCTATCAAACATTGATTCACCCCCCCTCTCAATGTCTGTCTATACTCCAAAAACTGGTATCAGAGTCATACATGTACTTAATTCTAACCAACTTAGGGTTTCCTGGTCATGGAGTATTTGATATGGCTAAGTGCAAAAGAAACAAAGGTCAAAAGAAAGCCCCTAGTGTTAAGGAAAAAGTTGATAAACCAACCTTCGTCAAGTCTAATGAATTTTTGTCTCAAGAATTACCCCTACCAGTTGATAATAAAAGTGATCTTGTAGTTGGTGAAGAAGAAGATCACCTAGTAAGTGACTTTGAACAAGAATTTGGTGAAAAATAATGTGAAGGTGATGAGTTTGAGGTTGATTTGGAAGGAGAACTGCTTGCTGCCTTAGATGAATTTAAAAGGCTTAAACAAGAAAATCAAGAACTTAAGGTACAACTTCAAAAGAGTATTGATACTAATAAGGTATTAAACAAAAAATATGATAAATCTGAAAAGATTATTGAATTTCTAAAAGCTCAAATGGTTGATAAAAAAGGAATGAAGAGGGATTGGAATTCAAGTTAAAATACAAGGATGAATTGTGCAATAAACTAGAAATTAGGTTGCTTCATTAAAGAAATGTTTAGATAATGATTCCTTGTTAAAAGAACTAACTCTTAAAGATGATATGATTATAAGTCAAAAAATTGAAATTGATGAATGTAAGAGGATAATAGATGTTGTAGGGTTTGATTTGGAGGTTAAAAATATTGAATGTCTAAAAATTGAAGGAGAAGTAGTTTTTTTAGGGAAAGATCTCAAAAGTGTCAAGGTTCAATCAGGTAAAAATAAAAAAATTGATCATAGTACTGATCTATTGAATGAAATGTTGAACAGGAAAAAGGATTCTAAGTATCCTACATGATTGGGATATGATGTTGGACAAAGTTTTGTCGAAGAATCTAAACATGAGTCAATATTTTCTATGTAGATGGAAAGAGGCTTACATTCAAGAAAACACCAAGAATGAAGGTTGATCTTGGTTACCATATTGTTGCACCAAAGTATGACACTGATGTTAGAAGACAATTTAAAGGCATTCACAGATAAAGGAGAAATGTTTCTAGATCTTCAAATCCTTGGCATGATTAGTTATTTAGGTACAATCATTCTTTTCAAGGATATTGTTATGTTTGTAATGACTCTGGTCATAAGGCAATTAATTGCATGAGATGATCAAATAAGAATCATTCTAATATCTCTAGAAATGAGAATGTGGTGTGTTACAATTGTAACAAGTTTGGACATTTAAGAAGAGATTTTAGAATGAATACAAGTCATAATTATGTAGGGAACAAAATTGAAAATGTCTATAGGAAGTTTTTTGTTCCTCAAATCAATCATAAGATCATTTTTTTTAGATGTAACTATTTTGGACATAAAGCTTAGTCTTGTAGAAATTATTTGTTGAAGATAACTAGAAATAACAGAAGGACAATTACCTTGACCAAGAAACAACAGGCAGACATCTTGGACAAGAAGAAGATAGGTGTTAAGAAGGTTTGGAGAAGAAAGGAAAACTAGGAGAAGGATGAATTAAGTTGTGTGCATATTGCACAAGTGACCTTTACTAGTGCATAAATAGAAGGACAAAGTTAGGGGAGATTCTTATAGTTTCAACATTCAAACCCCACTTTTATAAACTGAGCTGGTTGTGGTACTGCCATTTTTGTTTTTTATCCTTTTGGATCCATAGTGTAACAATCTTGGTGGTGAATATCTTTGTTGGAGGTAGTTTGGTGGATAGTTTACTATGTCTTCTCATGTTCTATAAGAAATTATTGTGTGCTAGATTCTATCAATGGTTACTAAGTCTACATTTCTACCATACCATATTGATTCTTCATTTCTTAGTCACATGCTTCTCATGATAGTTTAGTGATTATATTTTTTCTCAAAGGTTTTCTACTCACAAAGTTGATTCATTCTGCATAAGGTTGGAACTTATGATGTAGTCACAGTTTGCAAATTTGAAGTTAAGAGAACTATATTTTTTTGGTCTCATGTGTGCAGTCATATTGTTTTAGGATTGATATTCATTAGGCTAATAATTTCTTGACCATATGGACTGTGTATTGACAATCAAAGCCATATCAACATTGATATGAATGGCATGCTTTTGACAATGATATGACACTTACCAGTATTCACACTTGTATGAAAAGAAATATTTATTTTTACAATGGTCATACTCTTCTCGTGGATTTAATCATAGTTATTATATGCATCGTTAGTATTGGAACTGTGATTGGGAAAATACAGTGTTTTGGTGAAGTGCTAGGTAGTTTGGAGGCATTGGATCTAGTGACAATATTTTTTGTGATTGTGGTATGCATGATTAAAGGATAGTGACAATAATATAAAGGTATTGTATTTAACAACGATAGGCCTATTCAAGTTGACTCTCAAATGGATGATGTACTATGATTGGTAGTATCTTTACATGGTTCACATGCATATGAATTCCAATGATAGTTTTTTTTAACTTTCCTTGGAGAGTATCTTGATGATGTGTTTTAACATTGAAATAAGAGTCTATCTTGGAGACCTTTCATCACTACTTGTTTTATGAAAAGTGAAATATCAGTGCTACATACTTCAGTAATAGTTTTTATATTATTGAGAACAAATTTTGTGTATTTGCTAGTCCATACAAACTTTGATGTTGACAGGTGTTGAACCTCTTGACAGTGATTTATACACCAATGGAGTTTAAATGGGTTCTTTGTAGAAGTTCTAATTCCATTTTTAATTTGCACTTTGGTTGATGTATAATACCTAGTTGAATTTATCTTCAAAGAGGGAGATGTGCCTATTGTGTAGGATTATTTTCATGATGTTGTATTTATAGTTGGTAAGTTGATGCAATGGGCATTGCTAGTTCGTTTTCATGATGCAGTGGTTTGCTTTGGCAACTTTTTCTATTCTTGACAGTCAATATCCTTGCTGCTAACAGTGATTTTTTGTCCACTTTTGGTGCTTTGGATCATTATATGTTATTGGTTCTTGTTTCTTTCTAGACAGTGATATATTTTGGGAAATGCTATAAATTTGTTGTTCTATTATATTTCCAATTCTTTTCATAGTGGTTACTTATCTTGCTTGGTCTAGTGGTTGACATGATTAAGAAGTTTTTGAAATGACAGTGCACATTGTTTTAAATGAGCTTATTTTGGATACTTGGGTTTTGGTTGTAATGGTTTGTCTTGGAAGAGTCTTGTTGTAAATCCTCTCAAATGTTCTTGGTGGTATTTCAATTGGATAATTGTGTTTCTATTCCTCACAAAATATTATTTTGTGGTGATTGCTATCCATTAACAAGGCTTGTTACTATGAAATAGTGAATCAATGTATTAGTGCTAATCAAAGAGTTTTTTTTCTTGTGAGGTGACAATGGAGGATGGAGTTTAACATGAAAAATAAGGTGGTATGTTCAAGTAACTGGTCTTCAATCCTTCATGAAAAATAAAAATTCCAAGGTAACAAGTCATTAGTCCTCATGTATCATTTGACAATTGGGTTTGTTGCATTATAATACTATGTTTTCCTTTGCTTTGGTGCTGATGATATGGACTGAGATTTTTGGAAATGATATATTGTTATTCTTGCTATGATATCAACATGTTCATTTGTTACATATCTAGGTATATATATCTACTTGAGGCATTACGCATTTCTCTACCCTTTGTTTTTGATACAAAAAGGGGGAGAGAGATTTGTGTTTTTACATCAAGGACAAATGGGGAGCTTGTTGTTCTCACCCCTCAATTGTTTTTCCTTGATGAAAAAGACACAAATGGTGCTATGGTATTTTACAGGTATAGGTTTAGGTTGATGGTATCTCAGATTGGTTGACATATCCTCATATACTTGAATTGAATTATTGATGAACATTATTTAATTATTGTTGCCTATTATCTTGTGATGGCATTCATGATATGTATGGTCATGATTCAAAGGTTACGGGGTTGGATTGGTATTCAGAGGTTACAAAATATTGATGCTACTTCACTTTCAAATATTCATTTGCAAGGCATGTATTTTTTTTCAGGTATATATATGGCTTGTTATCATAACAAGTCTCAAGTATATTCTGGTTGATCACTTTCAGATTGTGGTATATTTAGCTTGATCTTTTGTAAGTTATCTTCACACGATATATGAGTGGCATATATTATGTTTGCACAAAACATACAGGTTATGAAATTGTTTCATTGTGGTCAATCACTTCGTAAAGTGATTTGGCATTGGGCAACATTATTATTGTTTGACAGTTGATCACATCAGCTTTGATAGGTTTAGGTGCATAAGGACTTCATATGTTTTGGTCTTGATTATAACATTTTAATGTGATCGAGCATATTGATTATACACATCTATTTATATATACTCCATGGCTTATTGGTTTGGTATAATATTAATGTTTGTTTTCTTGGCATATATAATCACATTATACTTGTGTTATTGGATTTTACAAAACATTACTATAACAATATAAGTCAGCATCAAAAGTGAACTAAACCCTATCAGGTTTCCTTGAGAATATAATAGTGGCAATCTTACCCTATCAGTCACTTTGCACTTAAATTGAATTTGACTTTGAAGTAAAGTCACATCGAAGTTATCTCTGGCAGTGACTATAATTTTTGTTTAAACGACATCAATGTTGTTTTGAATATTGATTTGGACTCAATTTTTGTATCGAGATTATTGAGGTGTTGAGTTTTTTATGTGATGTGACATCGGCTGAGATGATATGATAGTATTGATTTGGCAGCAACTATGTGTAATTTATTGTGATGTGGCAATGATGGTTTCGACATCCATGGTAAATGACCTTGACTGCGGACTCATAAGCATTATGATAGGTTGTTAATAATTTTGTTTTTGATTCATCGAGCTTCAAATTATTATTAACCTTGGAAAAGTCTTTGATAGACTTGAAAGAAAGAATTTTTAGGGAAAAATCTTTTGTTTTCACATTGCTTAAGGTTTGTAACCCTAGCCGCCTCCATGAGAGTGTTCTATTCTCAGTTGTAAATCTATTCTTTTTGGCCGACTCTAGAGGAATTAACTGAGTTTGTTGCAAGCATGGATAGAAGGTTTTGAGTTGGCAACAGCTTGGTATTTGATAAGGAATTTATAATAACTCCTTCAGTTGGGCAGTTGGCGAATCTCTTCTAGTATTTGTTTGATTTCTTTGTTGCATAATTAGATATTTCATCTATTGTTTGAAGAAAGTATGAAATGGTAGTTATTGTTTATTTTTGCTCGATTTTGAAAGGAGAGTAAGTGGGCTGGTAGAATCTTCTTGAATGATTATCATGCTCTTTATTTGGTTTTCTTTCTCCATCCTAGTATCTGAAAAAGATTGTTGATTTATTCAGGCCTTGTGATCATGATGTTATGAAATTGGTTATCATTCTTGGCAGGTTTTAGTAGTGATAGTTTATGTTTAGATCTTTATGGGTGAAGAAATTTTGAAATGGCAAAGTTGCTTTATTTGTTGTCTAACTATCACTGCCTTTAGGTTCTTGAAACATAACGGTTTTGTAATCAATTTCATGAAATTTTCGATGAAGATTCATCAAAGGGTGCATATTTTTATATACATATAAATACAATGATTAATCACTGTGTTGATGTGGGTTTTATCTTTGATGTATTGTAAAAGGTTCTGTAATAGAAACCTTACAAATATGATGCAAAATTTATGTATCTAATGTGTCTGGTATTTTGGAGATTCAAGTATGAATCTTTAAGATATTAGATAGATTAGAATGAGAGAAATATGAGAGTTGTATTGAAACAGAGAAATCTCTGATATATTATTATTCTGAGTTTTGTATAAGGGGTTGGTGCTCCTAGAGTGGGTGCTCTCAAGTTTTTCTAGTAAGGCATTGTAAAATGTGATTTTTGAGTTTAAGCCAGTGAGGCATCATTTTTGGAGTGGTTTTTTCTACCCCTAGAGGGTTTTTCCACTCAGAAAATTCTTTGTCATATGGTCTCATTTCTTTGATGTGATAATGCTTCAAGAATGTGATGATTTTGTGAGTGATTTTTCTTATCAGTATGAACATTGTTGAATGTTAGTTCATTCATCTGTGCAAATTCTTATATCAAAATGTAAAAGAAAGCATAAAAGTATTAATTTGATTCATAGCTCAAGAATTGGTATGATGTACTAAATCTCTTAGTTGGTTCATGCTTATCATATTCCATTCCATTGTAGAGTTGTTTTAGTATCTCATAATTCTACATTGAAACCTGGTGGTTCTAAAGTGATTAAACAATGTTGGTTTTCATGTACAGTCTTATGAGTTGCACTTGTTTTGTCATCATGCATTGATTTTTAAACAATGTTAGTCATCTCTTTTGCATTATGCAAGATATCTCAGACAAGTTTTATTGGCATGAGTTGTCAAAAATGAACTAAGTTAATTTTGTCATAAATTATGTCAAAGCAATTACTCCGCCCTATTATCAAAAGAATGGGAATCTGAACCAAAAGCCTTTGTCAAAGTGTAAAAAGGTTTAATTTTAAGTTTGTCTATTAGACACTAATTCAATCCCCCCTCTCAGTGTTTCTCCATACTCCAACAAAACCAACCCATGATTATATCCCAATTAGATCTACACCCAATAAGATCTACAGACACTCAAATATTGCTTCCATTCCTATTGATAGTTTTGTACACTCAGATAATCTCCAATGCATGTGTAGATTTGGTTCTACCATGAAGAGATTTAAGACTGAAAAATGGACCATATTAGTCATTTCCATGCAGCAAAAAACTCAGTGTTTTTTTATGACTTACTGATTTTTCTAACTTCTAAATATGTCCCTAATCAAGTTGTACATGCCTATCCAAATCATCGCATGCCATATGTGTATTGAAGATCATCTAAGTGTACAAAATTCTCAATATGAGTGTTTGCCAAATTCCATCAACTTCATATGTTAGAGAAAAATTTGTATGTATTTTATTTTCATAAAAATGTCTACACATTTTTCTTTCATAAAAAAATGTTTTTTTTTGGTTCAAATAACGTGATCGTGTTATGGATGAAAAAAAATTAGCCATAAAACAAGCACGTTATTTAAATTTCTTCAAAACATGAGGGAATTTTTCTTATTTTTAAGCAGTTGGCCACTTTTTTCTACCCCATCTTGGTGCACAAGCACATAAATTAGATTCCTCTCATTTTGTTTGAGCATTTTCCATCATCATTGTGTTATGCTATCCATTTTCCTATTGGATATTCTATCAGCTTAGCTATATGCTACTTCATTTTTTCTACTTCTTCTTCATTATTAAAAACCAAATTCCACAAATCAAAATGATAAAATAAGGAGTATTGGGTGTAACTCTTATTCTAGTTCAATCAAAGAAGGAAGAGGATACATGAAATAAAAATTTATATTTACAATAATTTGAATTCTTTATTTTGTTTGTTCGTTTTTGTTGTGTTTAGTGTGCAAAGGACATGTGTGAGAAAATAAGTGGGAGTGATGTGGAGATAAAATAAGCTTCTAAGCTAGCATTCTCACACATATTTTAACATGGGACGCATCATGCTAGCATATGTGGGAACATGAAGATAGGTTGATGTGGAAATTGAAGATGCTTCTACACACAGTGGGAGCATATGAAGAGAAAGATGCATGCTAGATGATGGAAGATCTATATTTTAATCATTGTAGATGGATTCAATGGATAGGGTTAAATGAACAATGATCAATAATCATCGGATATTAATTAGCCTCAATTATTTAGTTACTCTTGTTAAGGGAATTATGAACTAAAGATATGTAATTAGATTGGTTTAATTAATTAAACATAAAAATGAAATGTAATTACAAATTAATTTACTAAATAATATAGAAATATAATGAAATAAATTATCAAAAAAATAAGTATTTATTTAATTAATAAAAAATTAAAAGATGAAATTTAATAGTAAATTTGGAATGGAAAAATTTACTATCAATGGAAGTACAAGATTTTTGAAAACCTTTCATTATATGGAGCCAACATAGTCATCAATATTTAGATTTAAATTTGTATTACTTATCTTTGGAAAAATAATTTTTTAATAAATGTATACATATTCTAACTATTTTTCCAATCAAATACTATCAAATATTAATTGCAAAAATAATATTTCTTAAATTTCAAGAAGTGAATTTCAACTTGATGAAATTATTTAGGATGATTTTTTATTTTATACAACTAACATAGTGATCAATATTTCAAATGAAAATCAACATTACTTCACTTTTGATCTTCAAACAAAGAAAATTAGGTGTGATTCTGAAATGATTATCAATGGGAATGGGATTTGATGGACCTATCTTCTTGTATTTCATTAGGAAATGAGATTCACACCATGAAATGACTATCAACCTTGAGGTGAGTCAAGTCAAAGTGTGAATATGTTGATTTCCCTTTTTTGCAAGGATGAGGGTCCTGATTAAACAACAATTTCAGGAGAAAGATTAGAAATAGTAAACTAACTCCAAAATGAAATATACAAAGTGAATCTAAAAGATTAAAGTCAATTATGATGGAACTATAAATCAAAATGTTTATCTGAGAAAGGGAAAATAATGTGTACTAGTCATTAAAATTTCTTTTTCAAAGCTAATTCAGGACTCATTTTCCCTATGGTGAATGGGTCCTAGCTAGGGCTCTGTAAAAATGGTTTCTAGGTTCTCTTCTCCTATGTCTTCGCTCCTAGATCCCCAATTTTCATAGTCAGATAGCCAAAAATAAATCCTATAGGTGATTTTCTATGAATTTGAAACAATGATGCCAACAAATGCAACTTTGACAATTTTGCAATTTTTCTCTTCAAGAGATCTTCCACCAGGTAAAAATATTTTGTTTTTCGTGAATGGGGGTTTACTTTGGTCAAACCTCATTTTTATAATTAAACCTTTTAATGAAATAATGAAACATGATGAAATGATGAATGAACATAATGTCACGACTCACCAAACCTTTGTATGAACCTTGGAATGTGGATCTGCAACTTGCATGAGATGGCTTCAATGGATGTGGATCTTGATCTTGAAACTTGATTTGAAATAATTCCTTTGAATTCTTGAATGGATCATGAACACTAAATTAGCATATTAATTCAAATAACATGCATGATGCAAGAAGAATTTGATAGGATCTTGATTGCCACAATATTTCTTTACAAAATCTACTCTTGAATGCCTTGAAATGCTCTAATAATGCTCTTAGCTTTCATGAATGTCTTAGAATCAAATTTCTAGGTGAAACATGGTGAAATGACCTTGTATTTATAGGTACGTTAACATTAATTCCCTAAATTAAAATAACACAAGTTGACATCTGAATACAAATTTAAAATCCTTAAAATACAACCAAAAACATAATAAAAATTTAGGTCCTAGGCCTAAGTGAGGACCTATTCACCCTTGCGTGAATGGGTCCTAGGTCACTCACCTAGGACACACATTCTCCAATGATAAGTGTTATGTTATGGAATTAATGAATTCCATGTTTTCCTCTTCGAAAATTGCAATTGATTAGGCTTGGATTTGAATTAAAGGGGCCAATTAAGGTAAATTAACCTCAATTAATTAATAGTAAGGAAAGTTGGCCTTGTTTGTGGAATGGATGTAGGGGGATGACCCCAAGATTTTAGTGGCACTCATTACCTCTTGGGTGAATGAAATTTTCACTATTGGTGATACCTAACTCATGGTGACTACTGAGTTAATTGTAGAGGTGACATAGCTACCTTTGGAGGGAGTGTGCATCCCTCATAAATCCAAAGGCCACTATCAATAGGATATGGAATGATTCTTGCAAGATGATGAGAAGGTGAATAGACTCCAAAATGTCTTTAATTGTGCAAACCTACTTGGAATTTGGAGCAAAATTGATGAGGACCTCATGAGGTATGTTATGCTCAAGGGGAGGTTCCATTGATTTAATGCTCATTTGTTTCCAAAGCTTAATCACCTCTAGTATAATGGTAAAAATGAATTTCTCCTTTTGGATTTTTTCCTTGCTTTGGCAAACTGTCAAAAATGTTTAGGGTAAAAACAAGAATGTACCCATTCACCGGGGTCTTATCTTTCATCTCTGCAAGTACCATGCCACATTTTTACCCTCTCTTGCCACTATCAAAAAGAAAACTTTGATAATTCACAACCCCTCGAAACCCCCTCACAGAACCAAGTCCCTCCATTACCCTTAATGAAACTCCCCACCATTCGATGCAGCTCCTAGGCCCATGGAAAATCCCCTACTAATGACGATTCCACTTCCTACCCCATTAATTGCATTCCCTTGTCAGAACCCACACCTATTACTTCTTATTTAGATGTGTCATGGAACCCCACCCTTGCCAACTCTCCCATGAACTCCCATGCCTATGTGGAGGTCTTTGATGTCCCTACCATCCCCTTGTTTTAAACCCTAACCTCCAAAATTCTCCCAGCCTCTACATTTATTTGTGAAATATTAAAAATGTGGGATGGATGCTATCATATGCTTTAGGACATAGAGCACACCCACACTTCCAATTTGATTCAAGGGTAACCCTAAAGATCTCAATGTAAAAGAGAAATAAATTTTGTAATAGAGTTGTCTTAGGGGCTAAATATGATCTAATTAGGGGTTCACCACCAAGCCTAAACTTGGAAAGGACAATGAAATGTAAGATGTAACACAAAACCCTAATTCAATGAAATGACCTACAGAATGGCTTAGAAATGCAAAAAAAACCGAAAAGAAAAGAAGGAAGATGAATATTGTGCACCTAGAAATCTAGAAGTGACTAATTGCAGCTCTAAAGCACTAATTTTTTTTGACTTTTTATCCTACTGGGACTCATTTTCCAACCTAGGTGAATTAGTCCTAGATCTAGATTTTTGCATGGAAGTCTGTTTTGAGAAAAATGGTATCTGAATCTGCAAAAAGATCTGGAAAACATCTACAATGGGACTCATTCACCACTCTTGGTGAATTAGTCCCATTCTACTTTTTCAAGAATTGAAAGTCCTGATCTACACTTCAACACCTGCCCTTTTCTTCCAACTTGAGTTCTAGGTCTGAATCTATAAAGATGCCTGCAAAACAAAATATAAAATTTATTTTCTAATGGGGGGTTTTCCTTGGTCAATCCCCTAGATTGGTAATCAAACCTTAATAAAAATAATGAAATGTGCATGAAATCCCTAGCCTTAAGTGTGTCTAAGACTATGAAATATGAAGCATGATGCAATCCTATTATAATGTGTAAGAATATGATGCAAGAATGAAAATAAGAAGATGAATGACTCGCTTGAGGAGATCTCTAGTCACCCCAAATGAACCCTAATGATGCTTTTACCTTCCTTAGGCTAAATTTGTAGTGATAATGGAGGATGAAATCACTTAGGAAAAAAGTCTTTAGGCTTGGCTTGATGGCTAGTTGCATCTCCCCAACCTAGAATCCATCATGATTTACCATAGAAAACCATGATAAACCCTTTAAAATGCTAGATCTTGAATGAAAGTTAGCTTGAAGACCTATAAAAAAACTTTAATGCTGCTCCAAGACTTCAACTTTGCTCACTTTTAAAACATGAATGATCTTGTGAAATATTTCTTGAAAACTCTTGATACTTATCTCTTGAAAAATGCTTGCTCAAATTTCTTGGATTGATAAAAATAACTTAGAAACTTTATTATATAGGAATTAACACCTAATTGACCATTATTTAGATCTCAAAGGCTGACATCCACCAAAATTTTTAATTAAAATGTTGAATTTCCTACTCAAACTTGAAAAAGACCCAAAAGGGGACTCATTTGCCACCTTTGGTGAATGGGTCCCACCTAAGGGGACTCATTCACCCAAGGTGGTGAATGAGTCCCACCTTAGCTTTTTGAGGTGTTTTTTCAAGTTTATTTGTTTTTTGAGTGATTTTGTCAAGTTTTTAAGTGAAATAAGCGTCAAGATCCGAAATAGTGGGTCTTAGGGGCCTATTAATGATGAATTAAAGGGTTATTAATGTAAAGGTAGTAAAATAGGTTGATATTAAATGATAAATTACCCTATCTCCAAGAAGGGATTTCAATTTCCATCATTACATCTAGCCCCCACTTTAGTGCCCATATGACTCTATGTGCATATGTAAGCTAAAGGAATCCAAACATTACACTTTCTTTCATAAAAGGATACTCATACAGGAGAATGGAGCCCCCACTATAGCCATCTATAAGACCATAATGTTAGGAACTGCATCTTGCAACACAAATTCATTATTTGTATAAAAATACTTCTATCTAACTTCTTCTAAAAATTAAATTTGAGGGTGGATGTATACCCCCCCTTGATTCTTCTTGCTTTATAGAGGTGGAATCAAGGTAGCAATCTAGCCTCATCGAATAGAGTAAGTCATATAATAGGGTATTTCCAAGTAGACATTTGATAAGAACGGGGGTGGAATCATGATTCTAATGCAACAAATGACATTGAAAATGAAGCTCTCTAGCACCCATTATGTTGATTTGAATAAAATACATTTTTTAACCCTAATATAGTAAAAACCCTAATTTTAACTTATATAGGAGAAAAAAGTGAAGTAAATTCTAACTATTTTGTCATTTACCTTTTCATAGCTTGAAAGTGATTGAAGAATAGTTAAAGATGTTGAGCTGACGGGATTACAAGTCTTTGAAACTAGACATCCTATGAGACTAGGTGGCATGCGACAAGCACTATCATGAGGTGAGTTAAATTTTATGCCTCTACTTTGTCTATACACATTTATTTTATGATTTTTACATATTTATAGGTTAATTTAGGGCCTTAGAAAAAAAGTTCACAAAGCGTCCCCTATTTTTGCAAAGTGTCCCTTTTGTTTGTGAAGTGTCCCACATTTTTGCAAAGTGTCCCAAAAGGGGTCTAAAGTGTCTAGGACCTTTAGGAAAGTACACTAGAACAACTTTAGTACATTTTTATGAGTGTTGATGTAAAGATTTAAGAGTTTAGATTGCTTATTGGACATATTTTTGCTTTTTTGTTAGGTTCTCACCTGTTCAAGACAATGTCTGGGTGGTACAAAGATGATTCTTCTTCAAGATTTAGCCCCCACTCTTTCAATAGAGGACACTAAGATTTTGCAAACTGTAGGGTTATATTGGGCGTACCTCATGTCCCCCATAAGGTATCATGATCTGATGATGATGGCACTAGCAGAGTACTGGGACACCAATACATGTACATTTCATCTACCTACCAACGAGATGACCATCACACTAGAGCATGTGCACTGCATACTCTGAGTTCCTATTCGAGGTGAGTGAGTGCATTTTTGAGTGGAGCAATCATTTGATGAGATCAAATATCACATGCAATTCTACAATTGTGGACTAGTACATGATGAGAGGATGAGACCGCAAATAGACTTAGCGATGCTACTATAATAATGGTCTCCACTGGTTGTGAGGATTATGATGATGACAGTAGCACTAGTACTCATCCTTGATGACTAGAGATCACATTTAGAGGGAGGATTGGTGCATATGATTCATGGGATGGTAGAGAAGGGGAAAGTATACGCCTGGGGGCAAATTTTCCTAGTGCATTTATACTATGATCTTGGATGATTTATATTTCGGGAGGTGGAAAACATGGTACACTATATGCTTCTATTGGTTTGGTGCCTAGAGAATATCACATGTACCAGACTAGTCAAGTTCCTATGTCTGATAGCCTTGGGGTATCCTCAGGCTTTGAACTATCATCTACGAAGGTTTTTGTAGTATGGTGATTTGCACTTCTGGAGAGTTTGATTTGAATAATTTGAGGAGGATGAGATCCTTTGGCGACCTTATCAGCTTGTGCTACAATGGCCAGATCACACTTGAAAAATGAGGAGACAATAGTTGAACAAGTTTTTGATTGGCATACATGATTACATAGTGTGACCTTTCTAGTATGATCGTGTAATGCAAAAAATTGGTCAGGTCTAGATAGCACCCAAGGTGTGACCCTTTTTCAAATGGTCACTAGAGTTCTCAAAGGCTCAATTATTCTAGATGGTTCACTATCAAGGATGTTTTCTATAGTGACTCTGAGCATTCAAATCATGATATGCCTCCAGTCTCCAATGCTGATGACATCGGCGCCATAGATGACTATGAGGAGTGGTGGATAGTATCATGACCAACTCCTATATTTTTGATGGGTGAGCTGATATGTGATGCAGGACCACTCCTAGATGAGGGGGATGAGGTGGAGGAAAGGGCTGAGGAGACACATTATAGGGCTGCAAACATATTTAGAGATGTTATAGATGAGGAGTATGATGAGACTACAGATCCTGACTATGATGGCCAGGAAGGGAGTGATGAGGAGGAGGACAAGGAGGAGGAGAAGCCCATGAGTGAGGGTGGTGAGGTAGTAGATGAGGATCCATTAGTCCATGAGTGGGGATGTCCATCTCCCATTCATGTTACTAGCTCATGAGTAGCGACTGTAGCAAGCACTAGTACCTACAAACATGGAGAGGCTAGCATATCCTCTATGCCCCTTGCACATGACAAGGTTGAATTCACACAACTTGCTAGAGAGATAGGTGATGGTATTCTATTTAATGTTATGTTTTATGTTTATGCTTATGGTTTATACATATATATCATGATGTACTGATTGTGTTTATGGTTTCTATCTTGTAGGGTCTATAAGAGATATTCATGATCTCTATCATCAAGTGGCTACAAAGATAGTGCCCCCCTCAGTCGATGAGGAGGCTGTTGACTCAGACTATGTGCCCCCACCCATTATGGAGTAGGACCCAGAGTTTTTTAGACCATATGTTAGATTGCGAGCAATGTATGAGAGTCTTAGGAGGTGTGTCCACTGAGCCAATGCTGCCCCAAAGGAACAGTCATCTTGGACCCCAACAAAGGTTGAAAGACTATAGTCAGAGGTAGCGAGGATTCAGACGAAGAGGGATCAGATAGAAGGGGAGTTTTAGGAGGCTCTTGGGTAGGTATGGGGCTTATAGTTTTCTCTTAGTACGCTCAACAAATCATGATCATGATCACATACCACCATCTCCCGATAGACCACCACTAGACAGATGTGAGTACCAGGTCCTGCGGGATCTAGTAGCCACATACTTGAGTAGCATTGTATATATTGATGACATGTACACAAAATTTGATATATATATGAGCATTTGATGTGTTATTACTTGTGTCTATGTGTTGAATGTCAAATGGCAATGTGATTGATTAAATATTATTTGTAAGACTATTTAATGAATGTCTCCATGATTTAACATGTTTTATGTGATCTAATAAAAACTCATTCTAGTTTATTTTAGATGCAACATTGTGATTAAGTATGTTATGCTAAAATAAATGCACCTATGATCTAATTGAATAATATTAAATGCATATAAGGATCTAATCTAACACAACATACAAAATCAAATTGAATAGCATGAAACCTAAAGTAATCACCTAAAATGAATTAAATAATCACTTTAGCATTCAAGAAACAAATATTTGTTTGTCAAGAATGAAGCAATGCAAAATCACATCATGGAATATTATCCACTAGCTCTAACAAAACTACTATATCATTCATACTATTCAAGGAGGTTAGACATAATACTGGTGCAAATGTGTGACATTAATAGGGTCTTTGAGAGGCATGTCGTCCATTTTTGTTAACGTGTAAGCTCTGGATCCATAGTTTTCATTTATGATATAGGGTCCTACCCAATTAGGATTGAATTTTCCTTTTTTAGTCAGGTATGCATTGAAATTGCATTTATTTTAACGTAACAACAATTCACCTTTATTAAAGTAATGAAGGATTACATTATCATTGTAACTACACTGCATTATTTTATAATACGATTGAAGGTGCTCAAGAGTGTCGACGCACTATTCGTCGAGCATTTCAAGTTGATGTAACTGTTGTTCTCTATATCTATCATCATCAATAATCCATTGAAGAGTGATTCTCAGTGAAGGGATCACTAACTCTAAGGGAAATATTGCCTCAATTCCATAGAAAAGGTTGTAAGGTGTATGTCTAGTTGATGATCTAACATTTGTACAATAGGCCCATAATGCATATGTTAGTTGTGTGTGCCAATCTTTATTATTTTTGTTGACTATTTTCTTTAGGATTTGTTCAAGTTTTCTATTAATTTACTCCTTGACCATTAGATTTTGGGTAATATGGTGTTGAAAAATGATGTTATATGTTGAAAATTTCTAAAAATTAATTCACATCCTTGTTCTTAAATGGTGTCCCATTGTCTGAAACTAAGGTGGAAGGTATTCTGAAATGAGCAATAATATGTTCTAATACAAAATGATATATTACATTAGCAATTGTCAAATGAAGGGGTATTGCTTCCAACTACTTGGTGAAATAATTCATGTAGTGATTATGAATGTATGTCTAGTAAAGGAAGGAGGTGAATTTTTTCTAATAATATCTAGGGCCCATACCGAAAAAGGCCAAATAAGGACATGTGCATAAAGCTCAGAAGCATGAGCGTGAATCAGTCTACTATGTTCTTAACATTTGTGACATTTCTTAACATATGCAAAGTAGTTTTAGTCCATGTTTTGCCAATAGTAGCCTATACGGATTAGATTTTTTACTTGTGATATTCCTCCAAAATGTCCTCCACAAGCACCTAAATGAGCTTCTTCTAGTGCTACGAGGATTTTGGATTGTTTAAGGAACCTAAGGAGACCATCAAAAGACCTTTAATACAATACATCAACAATAATTATATACTTGGATCCAAGTCTCTGAAGGTGTCGTCGAGTATTCCTAGTTGTCGGTTCAAGGTAGTGTTGTGTGGTTTCACAACACACCCCATTTTTCCCTTTGGGAAAATGTGGAAGCCCCCCTTTTTTCTTGTTACCTTTCGCTTTTGATTTCTTTGGCATTGTTATACATCTTGGTTGGTTCTGGCTCTCTTTTAATTTTGTTTGGTCTTTATTTTTCCCTATGTTTTCTTTCTCGGATTCAATTTTTAGTATTTTTATGAAGTTTAATGTATTACCAGAAATCAGAATCTCAAAGTCCTACAATCGTATCAATGTGATTGTATCTTTAGTTGGTTTTAACCTAGCCCAGTAAGTCACTGATCGGAAAGTGCCAATCCCAGTGATATCTTTTATTCTTGTATCAGATTCCAATAATTTTATTTGTAACTTGGAAATTGAAGGTTCTTTTTTGAAATATTTTGATCTTTCTTGAGCCCGATTTTTGGTCCTTTCTTTCATTTGGTTTGTATTATCTCTGAAGCTAGGTGTTCATAAATTGAACCCTAATTCGTAATGATTGCACCTTTGTTCGATAAATTAATGCATTGTAATAGGTAATTAATGAAGGTGGCGAACTACTCATTGGCATCACCTTAAGCATACAATTGCTTTTGTAACAACCTACTTTCTGTCATGATGCAAATTTGCAAAGAACATTGAAAGAACAAAATAATATTGGCAGACAAGGAAGGGTTAATTTTGAGAAACCAAGAACACATCTACCAAGGGTTTTGGAGTTTCATTTCAAAAGATTATCATTATCAGCCAAAACTAGGTATGTTTTGAATAATTGATTTTATGTTAATCCTTTTCATGTTTAAAGATCTCGAAATATTTTTTCACTTGAAAAAAATGTTTGAAATTGAAATGATGATTATTCTTTGATTTTGAATTTAACTGAAAGGTGAATGGAATTTTTATAAATTGTAATAAATTTCTTGTTAAATTTAACCCTAAATCACACACAAGGTACACATTTGAAAATGTAGAAAATACCAACAAAAATGAGTACTTCTGATGCAAGAGTAGAAGATGAGTTCAAATATTGCAATTCACAAGCCATACCAATCAATATGGTTTTGAAAGATACTCATATCGGGTGGTCTTCTAATGTTGAAATCCGCACTCAGGTATGGTGAAAAAATTGCTTCCCAATGTACCAAAAATGTTATAGAAAGTGAGTTATTCTCAATAGGAGGGTTTTCGCCAGCAATGGATGCCCCTGAATTGGTTACACATTGTATGAATTATTATAACCCTGACAAAAGAGATGTTGAGAAGGAAGAATCTATGCTGATCCCACGCTGAAATTAATTATATACACATTTGTGCTTCCTACTTTCACTCAGATGTACAATATTGATATAAAGGAGAAGGATAGGACATATCAAAATGTTGAAGCTCACAATAGAGAAATTATGAGTATCCAATGGTGCCATGATACAATTACACCGTAGAAAAAAGTAATTCAAAGGTCAAACAAGAAATTCAAGACATTATTACTTTGCTAAGCAAGGTGGTTGGTTAAAGAGATGCCAGTAAATTTGAACCCTGTATGTTTGTAATAATATCCAGATTGATGGAGAATCCCATGCACATGCATTGGGGAAAGTTTATTAGTGACAGATTATGTGAACAGATAAAGGCATTTCCCAAAACTAGATATTTTTTATTTTTCTTCATATGTGATTTATTCCTGTGCCATGAGGGCAAGAAAACAAGGGTTGAAAAGGGTTGGTACTCTAGGAAGGGAGGTTGGAAACAGTTTAATATATGCTCATTTACCCCATATCACTATCCATTAGTATAAAGATAATTACAAGAGTTTTAATGATGTGTTCTCCATGAAGCTGGTTAGGATGATGGAAGGTGATAAAGCCAAAATATTATCCTTGGAAGCACAAAGTGTTATTAGACCAATGGGAGGCTGGTATATTCAGTTCCCCACATAATCCTACATTAGGATGGAAGGATTTGATGGAAATCCATTTATTCTTCCCAAGTACCCAATAGATAAAATTATTTTATTAGAATTGGTGAGACAATTGAAATCATCTTAGAATCTTTCTAACAAAGCTCACAAGAAGGCATCTTTCAGATTTCCTATAGTATTAGGGAATTACAAATTCAATGCAATAAGGTTGTCCTTGTGTGAGGAAGAATTGATTACATATAATTTTGAGATTTTTCCACTTCAAAAAATACACTATGATCCTGAAGGGAATATTGCCAAGACTATCACTAGTTATCATGCTCATGTCATAAATTTAGAAGATTATTGGCTTAATTGTGAAGATGAGCATAAATTAAGGTTGAGAAAATATTAAAAATTGTCTTTAGAATCTACTTGGATTCATATGCTTCATGATATTCTAGATTAGCTGGAAAAAGATGATGGAAAAGTGTTGAATAAAGCCTATAATGAAGATAGGGTGTATGATGAACCCATTCCAGACCTAGATTATGAGGGTGAAGAAATTATGTTAATTTATGAGTTCTTTGCACCAGTTTTGTTACATATTTAACACTGGATAAATGATTTTTGTAAATATTTGAGAGAAAGAGGACTTGAAACCACATTCTCAAAAGATAAGAAGAGAAAACAAAGAAATGAAATTGCATTTCAAAGTGGGGAACCTGCTAAAAGGAAGAGGAGAACTAGTAAAGTGGCTCCTGGTATAAGAATTGAACAGAAAACCCCTAAGGTTTCAAAACAAGAAGTTCCAATGAAACCATCTGATAAACAAAGGGATGCATAATCAAATAAAGATAAATCAAAATTAAGAACTAAAGGTGTGTCCTCCTCTACAATAAAATCAAGAAATAAGTTGGTTATTGAAGAAGAAACAAGAGTAACAAAAAATGTTGGTACACATACAAGGTCTGCATCTTAAAGAGCTGAAACACTATTTACTTCTCCTCCCTCTGTTAACACGGCTAATGTGAAACAAGCATTGGGAGGAACTCCTATGGCCTCAGATGAAATTTATGAGACAGATAAGGCCAAAATTAAAGAAAAAATGGATAAATGGGGTGTTATGTGGGGGAAGGTGAAATAAAAGAAGTCCAAAGATAAAACCATGGTACAACCAGTGGTAGAAGAAATTCTTGATATAGCGTTCGACCCTATAAATATAGAAGAAGAAGAATTCATACAAGGAACGCTCACCTCAAAAGTGGGGAACCCTAATATTCTTGAGATGGAAACATAGGAGATTGTAGAACAAGATCCTATTAATGAAACACGTGTTGAAGATAATTTTGATTCCCAACCTTCACTTGGGAATGTGCTAAATGATAATGAACAATCATAGGTTTATAGAAAATCGGAAGAAGACTTGGTTGAAGCTGAAGTTGAAATGGAAACTACACATATTCAGGGTTAAGAAGTTGAAGAGAACCTTGGTGTAGCAGAGAATAAGGAAGGTAATTCTAAGGAAACTATTATTGAACATCTGGATAGATAGGAAGATGTAAGTCTCCAAACAAAGGATACAGTGCCAAATCTTAGTAATACCAACTCTATGCCAAAAATTGCTGAAGAAATTCCTATTTTAGAGGAAATAACAGATAAAGTTGAAGAAATAAGAGAATAAATTCTTGAACCTAGTGAAAATCAGGAACAAAGGAATGCTACAAAGGTAGAGCTAAATAATGATGCAGTGGATTGGTTGATCAAGGAATTATCTTCCCCAATGGAAGTAGAAATATTGCCTCTAGACCTTAACAGTTTTGTACAGGAAATAGATTTTTGAAAGCCTAGGCACAGAGCTAAAGCAAAGCATGTCCTACAAAGGAATGTAGATGGTAGCTACTCCAATAACTTATAAAGACAAACATGAAATAATGCCTAAGGAGTATGAGATAACATGTATTAATCTTGGACAGTCATCTTGGAAGCAAGAGTTGGATGAAATAAAAGTGAATTTGGATGCCACTATTGCTAGAGTACATAAGTATAAAAATAAGAAAATATAATTGAAAGAACGGGTTGGTACCTTAGATAATTTTATAAAATCTCTAACCCTATCCAGTCAAGCACAAAGAAAACTTCCCCAAAAACTAGTATTAATGTCATAAAAGTAGGTGGATGCAATTGCAACGGTTCGCCATAAACTGAATGTATTCAAAGAATGGATTGATTACTGGGTAAAATAGGGAGAAGAATTCATCATAGATGCAATAGGGAAATATAAGGAAGCATACTATTGGTTTGAAAAATCCAAAAGCTTTGAAAGTGAATGCAGGGTTCGTTAGGAACAAATTAATATTGAGAAGCAAAACATTGAAATTCTTATACAAACGGATGTCCAAGGTCTAATACAAGGAAATGTAATTTTAGAGAAAGAAGCTCTATTACCAAAAAAATGGAAGAAATGATTGATGTGGGAAGGTAACATGTTGATGCAATGTGTTTAAAGATTTGAAAAAGTCACCGTGGAAAGTAAAGATTGCTTGATAAGTATCAAGACTTTATTGAATTGTTAGCACGTCAAAGTTGTGATCGTCAAACATTAGGACATGAAGGTAAGGAAGCTAAAGTTTTCAAGGAATGGATCAAAAGAATAAACAAAGATCCTATTCATCTGTTAACTTGGGAGGTCATTAGTGAGATCATACAGTGCATAAACACTATAGATAAATATGAAACAAATAGAGAGCAGAGAAATGATGTAATACTTTAGGTATTAGAAGAATATACCAAGCATAAACTCACTTGGAAATCTACACAAGGAAATTAAAAAGATCATATGCATCAAATATTGGGCCCTTTCTGAGAGTATCGAGAAAAGAAACACAAAAAAGGAGTTTGAGCCCGAGTCTTGAATGATAGAAGATACCAGATACTGAAGGTGTTATGATAATATTTGTTTTATAATTTTGTAGGTTTTTCTTGATCTCGATGGATGTATTTTTTTTGGTGTTCGGAAGGATGCCAATATACTTGATTTATGTGGAGTATTACGTACTAGAGTATAGAGTGAAGAGTGTTGTTGCTGACGAAGTCAAATATTTGATTTCATTTGGAGTATTCTAAATGATAGTTGGTGTATGCCATGTGCTACCTTTTTATTGGCTATTTTTGATTCTCTAAAAGACTTTAAGTTTAAAATTTTGGGTCCTTGTTTCTATAAATGGCCATTTGCTACTTTATTTCCATTTAAGTTCAAAATTTGTGGATGTCAGAAGAGCCAAAACTTCTCTAAGTTTTTTTCTATTTTCTTATTTTTTGAATCATTCCAGTCTAAAAACTTGTATGCACGTAGACATTAATTAATATAAGAACCAATTTGATAGCTACCTATCCAATGAATCTTTTGTAGCTGGTTTTGTTAGTTTAGTCAAACAAGACTATATGTTGCACCATTTAAGGATGCATGGAGAACCTACTCGGTGTCCAAACTAAAACCCTCTTTTTAAAAGCTCACACCATTTTATATGTAGCTATGAAGCAATCTGGTGAAGTGTAAAGTAGTTTTCTTTGATTTAATTAATTATCTGGGACATGTGTGGAGAATAACTAGGAGAAATTTTAATTTCAATATTTTTTTTATGCTTTATTTTAGAATAGATGCTTAAATTTTGAAAATGTTGTGAAACAAAAAAAGATGAATGGATGGAAATTTATTGAAAATCTTTCATTTTATATTGAAAATTATTGAATGCTTAAAGCTAAATCTACTTAAGTGATAGAAAAGTTAATTTTTGATGTTCATGAAACATTATTTAAAATCTTTCGATTTCATGATTTAATTTTAAGGATGAATTGGAAATATTTTGTGAAAATCTTATGATCTTTGATAAAACCAAAAACAAACATATTCCCTTTGAGATTAATAGAGAAGTCACATCATACTTTGAAGTGAACCTAGTACGATCATGACTTGATTACTAGAGACTTGGGATTGAACTGAGCCAATATTTTTGTTTTGTTTAGGTAGATTTCCCCTTTGATATTGTCTTGTTCCATATCTTTCAAGAAGGATAGGCCTCTTCCTAGTTTATTTGTGAAGATTTTTACTCGCCCTATTGTTGCGAGTGAAATTGTCATCAACAAGAACTCGCACTAGAAGGAGGGCCGTTTTTGTTGTCCTTTTTGGTTTTGTTAGGTCTTTAGGTTGGATTTTCATAGTCACTATATCTCGATCTAGTGTTCCTCATGTGACTCTAGTTGAACTCAATGGTCGAACATTGTCTAGACCTCAAAAATATGGAAGTTTAAGTGCAATTCCAAAAAATCCAGCTATTGTTACACCACCTCCCTCCATAGTGATGGCATTCTTTAACATAGAGCCACCAATCCAATTTTTTGTGTATAATGATTTATTGAAAAATGTTGATAAGTTGCGTCCCTAATATTATCTCTAAAAATAAGCATAAAAACATATCAATATCTTCAAGGATACATGTTTTAGAGAAAGGATTCAACATTAAGATGCCATATGTAGGTTGTTCCCATACACATTAAGTGATGAAGTTTACCAATGGTATATCAACCTGCCTTGCAATTCTATTAGATCTTGGCTAGATTTGGAAAGCCAATTTTTGGCCAAATTTGGGACACCAATAGATCTTGCTTTGTTATATCATCAATTTTCTCAAATCAAGAGGTTTGAAGGAGAACCTATAACTTATTTTAATGATAGTCAAAAGGCTTATTCTAGGTTGCAAGGACCTTATGTAGTGGATAATTTTTCTGCTATCGCGGTTTATTATACAATAGTGGATCCTTTAACTGCTATTTTTGTGAAGCAAACGGAAAATCCCCCTACTACTTTACCCAAAGCCTATGTTGAAGCCGTAAATGTGAATTTAGAAATGAAACACCTTGGAAATAGATCTTCCACAAATGGTGGAAATGGATTAAATAATTACCCTACCCCAAGTTTAAATGGAGTTCCTCTAGGTCATCCTATAACTCCTAATGTTTATCCTTCAGTGGTCCAAAATGGGACATTTCCTCAAAATACTTTCTTTCAATCAGGAAATAGTCAAGCTTTAGTCCCTCACCCTGGTCCAGTTATTACAGAGTTGCGTCCCAACAGAAATTCCTTTTTCTCACAGACTCAAGAAAATCAAAATATCAGAATTTTAGAGAAGGAAGACATAAAACAAATTATAGCTCAACTCAAAATATTAACCACATAGGTTACACAATTAAGAAATACAAACTTTTATGCCCAAAATAACAATCAAAATTCACAAAATCAGACGTATAATAATCCTAGACCACCTAGACCTTGGAATACACGACCAAATAATGGAGAAGTATCCACACCTTTAGATAATAATGATCCTATAGATGAAAGATCCAAATAAAAAGTGAATTTAGATGATCTTGCGATGAATAATTGGTGTAGAATTTATAACACAAATGCTCATGCTGAAGTAGATTGTTCACAGTTCAAAATTGCCTTAGATATTTTTCTAGCTGCCACACATTATAATGAACACTTTGATTCTCACCCTCCTAATGGAAAGGAATTAGTGATATGATATGATTCTTCTTTAGTCCTTGAAAGCTATGAACCTGTCAAATCACCTACTGTCGTTACAATTTACACTCATGAGTATGAGGGAGATAATTCAGCTATGACTCTAGAAACATAAAAATCCCCCTATCAAGATGAAAATGAACCCTAGGAAGAAATTGATGAAATTCACACTTTTCAAAAGTATTAGAAAGGAAATACTCATAATCTTAGAAGCAACACCAATAGTGGAAATAAAGTTAATGGGCCATTAATGACGTTGATATCACCAAATAACTTTAATACTCCACCTGATGAAAAATCAAGTAATAACCCAGGGTTACCCAAAGTGACCTCTCATTATAATTCATTGAAAATGTTTTAAGAAATGAAAAGATAGATTTCGCTGACAAAAAAAAATTGACTACATATTTAGCAGAAGAAATAAAAAAGGTAAAGATTAGTCTTTCTTTGTTAGAATTTCTCAAAACGCCTGTAATCAAGAAAGCTTTCCTAAATTCTTTAGAATATTTTTCAAAAGAAGGCAAGCTCAAAGATACTCAATTGAAAGATAATCAGGCTAAAGCAAAAGATAAGAACATTGTTCCTATAGTGGATGCACAAGTAGCCTTTTACAAAGGAAAATTAGAGTCTCCACCATTTTTTCTCACTTGAGAATATTTGGTAAAAAAAATTTCTCACTAACGTGATTCCTTTGTCCACATGTCAAACACTGGGGTTAAGTCCAACAATTTCTTCAAAGAAGGTTACTTAACTCGATAAAATGAAATTAAATTTAGCTGGAGAGTTGACTAATATTCATATGCAATTAGTGTCGGATCCTAGAATTCAATATCATATAGACATTCAAGTTGTTGAGATACTTGACACTTACGGTATGTTATTGAGTGGGGATTGGTCCTAGGTCTTGAATGGATATATGGCTACTAAATTCTCACATATGTGGTTACCATGGAAGGGATTTCCTAATCAAAAAATAATTGAAAGGGAACCGCAAATGAAGTATATGATCACCAAATATAATTAGAAAAATGAAGTTCTATATATTGATGTAGAACCAAGAGTTTATAAACTACAAAATTTAGGAGTCAAAATTGAAGAAGTATTTACATGTGATGCTAGAAAACCTAATCATTTAACTCCTAGAACATATGTTTTAATTGAATCAGATTGTGATTCTTTTGAAGAAGAAAATAGTACCTATGATATATTTTGAAAGAATATTGTTATAGAAGCTTAGAAGAGCAACAAAGTTAAAATTTCACAAAAAAAATTGTTATTGCATGATTGGTGCAGGTTACATGATTTTTCACACTTATAAAATAGTTGTATGATGTGTCTAGAGATAATTTATAGAATCGAGAATCAGTATTTTCCAGAACATGATAAGATCAATGGGTCTGAATCAGAAATACATGTAGATAGAATCCATGTTACACAAACTAAAATGACTAACCTGACATCATCAAAGAATGGTAAGTTACAAGTTATAAATGATCAAGCTTGGATTCTTAAATTCAATGGATCCAAATCAAAACATGGGATTGGAGTCAGGGTCAAACTCATCAATCCATAAGGTAAATCTTTTCTTGTTGCATATCAGTTAAAATTTCAATGTACTAACAACATGGCAAAGTATGAAGCCCTTATACATGGATTGATCCTTGCAATAAGAAAGAAATTCAGAATCCTCAAGGTATTTGGTGATTTAGAATTGGTAGCAAGACAAGTTTGAAAGCAATATATTTGTCACTACAAGAATTTGTCTAATTATTGACATGGAGTATGGGATTTGATAGAAAGTTTTGATGCTTTCAATATTACTCATATCCTGAGAAGATTTAATCAAAGAGCCGATGCTTTGGCTATTGTTTCCAGTACTCTAGAACCTCTAGACACCTCTAATTTGAAAAGATTCATAGTTGAGTTGGTGCAGTTACCTTTGGTTCTTGATAATGCTACCAATTTATAGGTGTTCAAAGATAACCGACATATATTGGATTTCATCACTAATTCCGGTATTTTTAAAACACAAATAATTGAGGAAATAGATCACCCTAATGGTGAAATTCAAGATGAATAATTAGCTCAAGCGAGAGATAATAATATTCCAAAAGTAATAATTGAGTTAGAAATTTTATTTGACATCGATCAAATAATTAGACAGAAGGATTTTCCTCGAAGCGATGGAGAGAAATTTTAATTATAAAATTTACACACTAAAGATGATCCTAAGAATGTGCTAATTGGAAAGGTTTGTATTGAGGAAGAGAAGATAAATATTGCTCAAGCACTTAAAGATTATTGGAAGGTTATAGCTTGGACATATGAAGATTTGAAGACGTGTGATACTTCCATTATTACTCATATGATACCACTAAATCCTGATGCAAAGCCTTTCCAATAGAGACAAAGGCTAGTAAATGCACTCTTAGAACCATTAATTCAAAAGGAATTCTAGAAAATTTTATCAACTAAGATAATATTTCCTATCATACATTCTACTTGACTAGAAAATTTCATTCCTGTGAGAAAGAAGAATGGAGATATAAGACTACGCGTAGATTTTCAAAATCTCAATAAGGCATTTGAGAAAGATAATTATCCATTACCCTCATTGGAAGAAGTGCTAAAAATAGTCAATGGATGGATTCTTTGGATATAACCAAGTAATGGTAGCGAGGGAAGATCGGATGAAGGAAACATTTACCACAATGTGGGGAACTTTTTCTTATAAGAGAATTCCATTCGAATTGATAAATGTCAAAGCCACATTCCAAAGAGCCATGGATTATGCTTTTCATGAGTTTATAGGAAAGTGAATTATTATTTACATGGATGACCTCACAGTATTTTTGAAAGACAAGAGAGATCATGTTTGAGATCTCAGACAAATATTACAAAAGTGTGAAACCTATAGAGTTTTACTGAATCCTAAAAAGTATATTTTCAAGGTAACTAAAAGTAAGTTACTGGGACATATTATTTATGAACGAGGTATTTCAATAGACCTAGATAGAGTGAGCGCACTACTCAAGTTACAACCCTCGAGAAGGAAGAAAGAATTGAAATCCTATTTCGGCAAGATTAATTTTTTTCAGAAATTTATTGCCGAATTTGCAGAAATAGTGAAATCACTCAATGATATGTTGAAGAAATATGCCAAGATAGAGTGGACAAGTGAAGCTAAGATCGCCCTCAAAAATATAAATACTACTATCACAAAAGCTCTGGTATTGGTGAGTCTGAATTATATTAAACCTTTTTATATTTACCGTTTTGCTTTTGGTCACACCTATGCAACAATACTAACATAGAAGGGCAAGAAAAAATAAGAAAATCCAATTTCTTTTATGAGCGCTCCATTCAAAGAAGCGGAGTTGAGATATATAGATGTTGAAAAACAAGCCTTTGCTTTGGTTAAAGCAGTACACAAATTCAAACATTATGTCCTTAGGAGTATGGTCAAGGCTATTGTTCTAGATGCTACAGTCAAAATGTTGTTAACACAAAGTGAGCTCAGAGAAAAAAGAGCCAAATGGGTTACCATCCTATAGGAATTTGATCTAGAGATCATACCCATGGAATTAGTTCGAGGACAAGCTATGCTCAAGTCTATTGCAAAAATAGATCCACAAATTTCAAGTCAACAATATACGTTGGATGTAAAAGACCAAGATAACTGGTATTCAGATATATGGTATTATTTGGTTAGCCATACTTGCCCTGATCACATGCAAAGAAATCAAATAAGAGCCCTCAAGATAAAATCACAAAGTTACATGATCAAAGGAGGATCTTTATTCAAAATAAATCATGAGGGAGTCTATTTAAGATGCTTGAATAGAAAAAAAGCAGAAAATGTGTTGTAGGAATTACATGAAAAATTTGGAACAACTCATGGAGCACCATTAGATACTGCACACCTCATTTTAAGAGCTGGTTACTACTAGCCAAAAATTTTAAAAGACACATATGAACATGTGAAACATTGTTATACATGTCAAACTACATCAGACAAAGGAAAATTTAATGCTCAACCACTATAACAAGTGATGGAAATGTGTCCCTTTTCACAACGGGGATTAGATTTTATTGGAACTATCAATCCTCCATCATCTACAAGCCATAGATTTATATTAACTACTACTAATTACTATACTAGGTGGATAAAAGCTTGTCCCAAAAAACAATGCACTACAAAGGTGGTAATCAAATTTTTGGAAGAGAATCTCATTACCATGTTTGGAGTACCTTACGAGTAGGGAAATGGATTAGCAGAATCATCAAACAAAAATTTGTTGGATATAATAAAAAAATTGATTGAAAAGAATCCTAGGGAATGGCATGCTTTATTAAAATTCTCCCTTTGGGTAGATCACACTAGGATGAAAGTTGCATTAGGGAATTCTCCTTATCACTTAGTTTATAGAGTTGATCCTATATTACCAATAAATTTGAAAATTCATACTTGGCGGTTTGCCCAAGAGTATATAGGGTTGGATGATCAGACCAGGGCCCTATTATTACAATTGATATATTTAGATGAAAAGTGTACTCAAGCTATAAATCATTTTGCTAGGCATCAATATATAGTTAAAAGATAGTTTGATAAAAGGGCTAGATTAAAGACTTTTAGAATATCTAACTTGGTTCTGTATTGGAATAAATCCCATGAATGAAAAGGTGACCATGGTAAGTTTGATAAGATGTGGATAGGCCCATATCAATTTTCTGAAATTTTGGGTGATAGCACTTATAGATTGAAGTCTTTGACTGGTAAAGATATCCCATTGCCTATCAATGGGCAGTTCTTAAGGAATTATTTATAGTCATAGGTAAATATTTTTTTCTTGTAAATAGTTTTTTTTTTTTGGTAAATAGTTATGTGTTGTTTTTGTAAATAGTTTTTGTTGCTTTGTTTCGCTTTCTTTTGGGTGTTGTGTTCTTTGAATTTTCAATGATTAGGAAATTTTGAAGGTGAACAGGTTAATAGAATGTCAATTCTAGAAATTTGATCTATGCTTTGACCAGAAGTGGTCTTCTATTTTCAGATTATTAGAAAATTGTTTCATTCTTTATACTCTAGTTAGCATGAATCATTCAGTTGATGTTGAGCTACAAACAAACACATTTAAATCATTCTACTAAAATTTGGGATAGCAGTTGTTTGCATTAAGTGAAAAATTAAAAGACCATCTTTACTACCACTATAATTCCCAACCTAATAGTGGGCTTCATTGCCTACAAGTTGAAAATGAGCTATCATTGCTATATCTATATTAAAAAGATGAAAATAAACTCTTTAAGCTATCCAAATAACTCTACCAAGGCTATAAACATCTAGCTGGAAATAGATCTATGTTTGGGGGAATTAAAAATATAACCTTGTTGGGGCTATGAACGCTTGACTGGCAACAAGGCTCTATGCATGGCTGGCTTAAAAGGAATTGTCAAATTATGTAGGTTTATGCAAATAATTGTTATTTTTTTAATTTATTATAGCGGAAATAACCAATTGCACACATGTGAACTCAGTGATACTTAATTTTGTATGCTAGCTGAAGTGAAATTTTGAATGTTGGAATAAGGATTTCGTGATTTATAATAAGAACACTAAAATAATTTGATGCACTGATGTTAGATCTAGAATTGACTTTCTATTCTTTTTTTTTAGTTTTGTTGGTCGCTAGTTGTTGTGTTGTTTCACAACACACCCCATTTTTCCCTTTGGAAAAATGTGGACCCCCCTTTTTTTCTTATTCCCTTTCGCTTTCGCTTGCTTTAGCGTTGTTCTATGTCTTGGTTGGTTCTAGCTCTCATTTAATTTTGTTTGTTCTTTATTTTTCCCTATGTTTTCTTTCTCGGATTTGGTTTTCGGTCTTTTTATGAAGTTTAATGTATTAACAAAAACCAGAATCTCAGATGCCTACGATTATATCAAATTGATTGTATCTTCAGTTAGTTTTAACCCCACCTGATAAGTCACCAACCAAAATGTGTCAATCTCGGTGATATCTTTTATTCTTGTATTGGAGTCCGATAATTTTATTTGTAACTCAGAAAATAGAGGGTATTTAAAAAAATGTTTTGATCTTTCTTGAGCCCAGTTTCTAGTCTTTTCTTTCATTCCGGTTTGTGTTCTCGCTAAAGCTAGGAAGTAAGTTTCTAGATATCAGTATTTCTCCCAAAATTTGATACCTAAAAGTGTAAATCTCGGTGATCACAAATTGATCACGTATCTTTGATGGTCCATGCCTAGCGGGTGATCGAAGTTACACCAAAGTGCCACGTATAATCACTATGCCATCTTTTTCCTCTAGTAGTTATCCCACATAGAAGCCTAGGTGTTCGTAATTTGAACCATAATTTGTATTGATTGCACCTTTATTCAAGAAATTAATGCATTATAATAGGTAATTAATGAAGATGGTGAACTACTCATGTACTTGGCATCACCTTAAGCATACAAGTGCTTTTGTAACACCCTACCTTGTATCATGCTACAGATTTGCAAAGGACATTGAAAGAACGAAATAATACTAGCGCACAAGGAAAGGTAAATTTTGAGAAACCAAAAACATAGCTACCAAGGGTTTTGGAATTTCATTTGAAAATATTATCATTATCAGCCATAACCAAGTATGTTTTGAATAATTGATTTTATGTTAGTCCTTTTCATGTTTAAAGATCTCGAAATATTTTTTCACTTGAAAAAAATGTTTGAAATTGAAATGATGATTATTCTCTGATTTTGAATTTAATTGAAAGGTGAATGAAAATTTTATAAATTTTAATAAATTTCTTGTTAAATTTAACCCTAAATCACACACAAGGTACACATTTGAAAATGTAGAAAATACCAACAAAAATGAGTACTTCTGACACAAGAGTAGAAGATGAGTTCAAATATTGCAATTCACAAGCCATACCAATCAATATGTTAGTGACAAACACTCATATAGGCTGGTCTTCTGATGTTGAAATACGCACTTAGGTACGGAAAAAAAATGCTTCCCAATGTACTAGAAATGCTATAGAAAGTGGGTTATTCTTATCATAAGGGTTTCTACCAACAATGGAGGCCCCTTAATTGGTTACATAGTGTATGAATTATTATAACCCTAAAAAAAGAGTTGTTGAGAAGGAAGGAATAATTTATGTCAATCTCACACCAAAAGGAATTATATACACATTTGGGCTTCCTACTTTCACTCAGATGTACAATATTGATATAAAGGTTAAGGCTGGGACATATCCGAATGTTGAAGCTCACAATAGAGAAATTATGAGTACCTAATGGTGCCATGAGCCAATTAAACCACAGACCAAATTACTTCAAAGGTTTATATTTAACCAAGAAATTCAAGACATTATTACTCTGCTAAGCAAGATGGCTAGTTTAAGAGATGCCAATAAATTTGAACCTTGGATGTTTGTAATAATATCCAAAGTGATGGAGAATCTTGTGTAGATGTATTGGGGAAAGTTTATAGGTGATAGATTATGTGAATAGATAAAGTCATTTCCCAAAACTAGATGTTTTTATTTGTCTTCATATGTGATTTATTCCTACGCCATGAGGGCAAGCGAACAAGGGTTGAAAAGGGTTGGTACTCTGGGTAGGGAAGTTGGAAAAAATTTGGTATATGCTCATTTACCCCATATCACTATCCATGGGTATAAAGATAATTACAAGAGATTTAATGATGCATTCTCCATGAAGCTGGTTAGAACAATGGAAGGTGATAAAGCCAAAACATTGTCCTTAGAAGCACAAAGTGTTATTAGACCAACATGAGGCTGGTATATTCATCTCCCCACATACTCCTACATTAGGATGGAAGGATTTGATGGACACCCATTTATGCTACCTAGGTACACAAAAAATAAAATTATTTTATTAGAACTGGTGAGACAGTTGAAATCATCTCAGGCTCTTTATAACAAAGCTCACAAGAAGGCCTCTTTCAGATTTCCTATAGTATTAGGGAATTATAAATGCAATGCAATAAGGTTGTCTAACTTGTGTGAGGAAGAATTGAAAACATATAATTTTGAGTTTTTTCCACTTCAGAGAATATACTATGATCCTAAAGGGAATATTTCCAAGACTATCGCTGGTTATCATGCTCATGTCCAACATTTAGAAGATTATTGGCTTAATTGTGAAGATGAGCATGAAGTAAGGTTGAGAAAATATGAAAGATTGTCTTTAGAATATGCTTGGATTCTTATGCTTCATGATATTCCATATCAGCTAGAAAAAGATGATGGAGAAGTGTTGAATAAATGCTATAATGAAGATAGGGTGTATGATGAACCCATTTGAGACCCAGATTATGAGGGTGAAGAAATGGTGTCAATTGATGAGTTCTCTACACCAGTTTTGTTACATACTCAACAATGGATAAATTATTTTTGTAAAGCTTTGAGAGGAAGAGGAATTGAACTCACGTTCTCAAAATATAAGAAGAGAAAAAAAAAAATTAAATTGCATTTGAGAGTGGGGAACCTGCTAAAAAGAAAAGGAGAACTAGTAAAGTGGATCCTAGTACAAGAATTGAAGAGGAAACCCCTATGGTTTCAAAAAAAGAAGTTCCAATGAAACCATCTGATAAATGGAGGGATGCAGAATCAAACAAACATAAATCAAAAGAACTAAAGGCGTGTCCTCCTCTACAACAAAACCAAGAAATAGACTAGTTATTGAAGATGAAATAGGAGTAATAGAAAATGTTGGTACACACACAAGGTCTACATCTTAGAGAGATTCAACACTATTTACTTCTCCTCCCTCTGTTAACATGGCTAATCTGAAACAAGAATTGGGAGGAACTCATGTGGCCTTGGATAAAATTTCTAAGACAGTCGAGGCCAAAATTAAAGAACAAATGGATAAATGGGGTGCCATGTGGGAGCAAGTGAAAGAAAACAAGTCCAAAGATAAACCCATGGTACAACCAGTGGTAGAATAAATTATTAATACAGGGTTTGCCCCTTTAAATATTGAAGAAGAAGAATTCATACAAGGAACACTCTCCTCAGAAGAGGGGAACCCTAATATTCTTGAGATGGAAATACAACAGACTACAAAACAAGATACTATTGATGAAAAAATTGTTGAAAATACTTTTGATTCCCAGCCTTCACTTTGGAATGCGCTAAATGATAATGAACAATCACAGGTCTTTAGAAAATTGAAAGAAGACTTGGTTGAAGCTAAAGTTGAAAAGGAAAATACACAGATTCAGGGTAAAGATTTGAAAATGAAGAGAACCCTGGTGTAGCAGAGAATGAGGAAGGTAATTCTTAGGAAACTAATATTGAACATCTAGATAGATAGGAAGATGTAAGTCTCCAAACAGAGGAGACATTACCAAATCTTAGTAATCCTAACTCTATGAAAAAAAATGTTGAAGAAATTCCTATTTTAGAGGAAATAAAAGATAAAGTTGAAGAAATAAGAAAATAAATTACTGAACCTAATGAAAATCAGCAATAAAGGAATGCTACAGAGTTAGAGATAAATAATGATGCACCTGATTGGTTGATCAAGGAATTAGCTTCCCCAATGGAAGTAGAAATATTGCCTCTAGACCTTAACAGCTTTGTATAGGAAATAGATACTCCAAATACGAGGCGCGGAGCTAAAGCAAAGCATGTCTTACAAAGGAATGTAGATGGTGAAAAAAACGTACATATAGCTACTCCAATAGCTGATAAACACAGACATGAAATAATGCCTAAGGAGTATAAGATAACAAGTATTAGTCTTGGACACTCATCCTGGAAGCAAGAGTTGGATGAAATAAAAATGAATTTTGATGTCACTGTTGCTAGAGTACATAAGTATAAAAATAATAAAAGAGAATTGAAAGAACAAGTTGCTACCTTAGAAAATTTTATAAAATCTCTAACCCTATCTAGTCAAGCACAAAAGAATGTGCCCCAACATCCAGTATTAATCTCACAAGAGCACATGGATACAATTGCAACGGTTCACCATAAAATGAATGTATTCAAAGAATGGATTGAGTATTGGGTAAAATAGGGAGAATAATTCATCATAGATGCAATAGGGAAATATAAGGAAGCATACCGCTCATTTGAAAATAAAAAATCTTTGAAAGTGAATGCAGGGTTCGTTAGGAACAAATTAATATTGAGAAGCAAAATATTGAAATTCTCATACAAATGGATGTCCAAGGTCTAATACAAGGAAATGTAATGTTAAAGAAAGAATCTCTATTACTAGAAAAATGGAAGAAACAATTGAAGTGGGAAGGTGACATGTTAATACAATGTGTTAAAGGATTTGAAAAAGTCACCATGGAAAGTAAAAGATTGCTTGATAAATATCAACACTTTATTGAATTGTTAGCACATCAAAGTTGTGATCCTCAAAAATTAGGATAGGAAGGTAAGGAAGCTAAAGCTTTCAAGGAATGGATCGAGAATAAACAAAGACCCTTTTCAGCTATTAACTCGAGAGGTCATTGATGAGATCATACAGTGCAGAAACACTATATATAAATATGAAACAAATAGAGTGTAGAGAAATGATATAATACTTTAGGTATCAAAAGAATATACTAGGCTTAAACTCACTTGGAAAGGTATAGAAGGAATTTCAAAAGATCATATGCATCAAATATTGGGCACTTTCTGAGAGTATCGAGAAAAGAAAGAAAAAGAAAGGAGTCTGAGCCCAAGTCTTGAATGATAAAAGATACTGGATACCAGAGGTGTTACGATAATATTTGTTTTGTAATTTTGTAGGTTGTTCCCAATCCCGGTGGATGCATTTTTTCTGGTAGTTGGAAGGATGCCAATAGCCTTGGTTTATGCAGAGTATTGCATATCAGAGTACGGAGTGAAGAGTGTTGCTATGATGAAGTCAAATATTTGATTTCATCTGGAATATTCTAAATAACAGTTGGTGTATGCCAATGTGCTACCTTTTGATTGGCTATTTCTAATTCTTTGAAAGACTTTAAGTTTTAACTATTGGGGCCTTGTTTTTATAAAAGGCCATTTTCTACTTTATTTTCATTTAAGTTCAGAATTTGTGGATGTGAGAAGAGCCAAAACTTCTCCCAGTTTTGTTCTTTTTTCCTATTTTCTAAATCATTCCGGTCTAAAAACTTGTATGCACGTAGACACTGATTAATATTAGAGCCAATTTCATAGCTACCTATCTCATGAATCTTTTGTAGCTGGTTTTGTTAGTTCAACTGAGCAAGACTGTATGCTGCACCGTTTAAGGGTGCATGCAAAAACTTCTCGGTGTCCAAACTAAAACCCTCTCTTTAAAAGCTCACACCATTTTATATGTATATGTGAAGCAATCTGGTGAAGTATAAAGAATTTTTATTTTATTTAATTAGTTCTTTGGGGACATGTGTGGAGAATAACCAAGAAATTTTTTAATTTCAATATTTTTTTATGCTTTATTTTAGAATAGATGCTTAAATTTTGAAAATGTTCCAAAAAATAAAAGATGAATGGATGAAAATTTATTGAAAATCTTTGATTTTATATTGAAAATATCTGAATTCTTAAAGATTAATCTACTTAAGTGATAGAAAATGAAATTGTTTATGTTCATGAAACATTATTTTAAATCTTTCAATTTCATGATGTTATTTTTATGAATGAATTGGAAATCTTTTGTGAAAATCTTATGATATTTGATAGAACCAAAAATGAACATATTCCCTTTAAGATTAATAGAAAACTCACATCATACCCTAAAGTTAACCTAGTATGATCATGACCTGATTATCAGAGACATGGGATTGAACTAAACCAATCTTTTTATTTTGTTTAGGCAGATTTTTCCTTTGAGATTGTCTAATTCTATATCTTTCAAGAAGGATAGGATTCTTTGTGGTTTGTTTGTGAAGATTTTTATTCACCCTATTGTTGTGAGTGAAATCATCATCAATAGGTAGGTACCAGTTTTTAGATAATCAAATATAGTCGCATATCATTCGCTAGAATTCTCTATGGTGACTACTAATACTTCATCTATTTTATGCTTGATTGAAGGTTTCACGATTGTGTGGATGAAAAATGTGAAGTCCTTTGAGGGATCATGAAGGGATATTAGAGAAGCTACGCTTTCCATTGCATCTACATTCCTCTTATCTTTTTGTGGGATGTTATTAATGATAAATGAATCAAAATTTTCTAATAAATTTATTGTAATATTTTTATTTCGACAACTTGTCATATTTTTCTTGATACGTTCCATTGATTTGTTTAATGATTAATTGCGAATCACGAAAAAAAATTATGTCTCAGACTCCTAGAGTTAATACAACACGTAATCTAGCAATTAACACCTCATATTTTGTGGTGTTTTTTGTGCATAGAAAATTCAATCGATATGATAATGTTATAGGTTTTCCTCCAGGTGGGGTGATTAGAACTCCTACACCGGACCTTGTTCTGTACTTTGACGCATCAAAATATAATATGTTTCTTGATTAGGTAATGCTAAGGGGGAGGAAGCGTCAACTAATTGGTCGATCAAGGCTTGTCCTTTAATTTATTTTTGTGAAACAAACTTAAGGTCAAACTCAGTCAACAACATGACCCATTTAGCTAATTGTCTCGATAAATCTATTTCATTGAAAAGATGTTTCAAAGGGTCAAACTTTGTCATCACATGTATCTCCGCATTTAGTAAGTAATGTCACAACTTAATAGTAGTGAATATAAGAGCCGAAAATTGTTTCCCTATCATTGTGTATCGCTTCTCATAATCTATCAAGGTTCGACTAATATAGTAAACATGATGTTCTTTACCTTTTTCATCTTGTTGAGCCAATAATGTTGTGAGAGCATGGGATGATGTTGTTGTATATAAGATGAAAATTTTATCTTGCATAGTAGGTTATAGAATAGGAGGAATAGAGAGATAGTCTTTCAAACTCTCAAAATCCTATTTATAATCTATATTCCACTTAAATTTAACTTCTTTCTTAAGGATATGTGTGAAAGGTAACGTTCGATCCTCTAAAGTTGCAATGAAACAATGAATAGTTTGAATTATTCCTTGTAAGGTATTTAACTGAGAGATGTTTCTAAGAGGTGGCATGTTAACAATGGCATCAATTTTATTTGTGGCCACCTCAATTCCTTTGTGAGATATGATAAAACCTATAATTTTTCCACTATCTACACCAAAGACATGCATTTTTGGATTCAATCTCATGTTGCATTTTTGCATTCACTCAAATATTTTTCAAAGGAAATTCAAATTTCCTTGTCTTCTTAAATATTTGGTGCAAGGATATCATCAATATAATCTTCCAAAATCTTATGTATACAATCATGAAATATCAGTGTCATTGCTCGTTGATATGTTGCATCCACATTCTTAAATCCAAAAGGCATCATTACCCAACAAAATGTTCCCCAAGTTGTAAATGTTTTTTTATATTGATGTTGAGGGTTGATAAAGATTTGATTGTATCCATAAAATCCATCCATGAATGACAAAAAAGCATGTCATGCATTCAAATCTACCATCATGTCGATATTAGGAAGAGGAAATTCATCTTTTAAGGATGATTTATTCAAGACACAAAAAATTGTGCACATCCTAATACAATTATCTAGTTTGGCGACTACGACAATGTTTGATATCCAAGGAGAATAATCTATAGGTTTGATAAAAATGGCATCAAGAAGCTTTTCCATCTTGACATTAACTAGCAAGGCTATCTTAGGGTTCATTTTCAGAATCTTTTGTCTATCGGGCTTAGCATTTGCGATGAGAACTATATTGTGTATTACAATCTTAGGATCAATTCCCCACATATCTCAACAAGTCCAAGTGAAAAGTTTAGAAAAATCATGAATTAAAATTGCATGGTCCTCTTGTTCACCATCATCAAGGAACTTTCCTATCTTAATCAACTTTTCTGCATTGTTAATATTCATTTGAATGTCCACTGTATCTCCTAAAGGAAGAACATTTTATTATGGAAATTCTAGGTTGTATTCTTCTTTATTCATGTCAACTTCGCTACTTTTTTGTTTTCCATTTGTTTTCTTGGTACTAATCATAACACATGTTACCCATTTCTTATTAGTGACTGGTTTTTCATAAACTCCAAGCATACTTTTCAAAGTTTCATCATCCTCAAAATACTCCAACGATTCTTCACAATTTATATCAACCAATTCCATATGCTTCAATGTGAGAGTTGTTTTATGGGTACACATGATGGTTTATTTTTTTCTTATGTAATCTTAGAAGGGAAATATC
>CM021106.1:211207677-211390086 GCA_007115665.2 Sequoiadendron giganteum
TGAAAATGAAAAGTGAAAAAACCTAATTCTATCCAAAATTGCAATGAATGTAAATAATTCTATTTCTAATGATTTCAATGTAATAGAAAGCAGGTAAAATGAAATAGAAAAGAAATAAAAACAAACAAAATCTTAAAAATAGGAAATTTAATTCTATGAAATGTAGTTTAGAATTTGGACTAGGAATAATTCGTCGAAGGTGGTGAATGAGTCATAGTAGGGATTTTTTTCAATTGTTTTAGAATTTTTGGTTTGATTTTTATGTTTTCTATGTTATATGATCTAGACATGAGATGCACATGAAAATTTTGAATGATTTTCAATAAAATTAGATGAAAAAATGGAAGCCATATGAACTTTCACTAATGAAAAATTTGAAACCCTAGAATGCAAGTCCTAATGCAAGCCAAATCTAGGATGAAAATGCACTCCAATCAGAATTTCAATGTCCTAAATGCAGGTTCACGAAACTGAAATGTTGAAAATATGGGATGGATGCTATTTTATTCTTTAGGACATAGAGCACACCCACACTTCCAATTTCATTCAAGGCTAACCATAAATATCTGAATGAAAAAGAGAAAGAAATCATCTAATAGGGTTGTCCTAGGTTCTAAATATGATCTAATGAGGGGTTCACCACCAAGCCTAAACTTGGAAAAGACAATGAAATGCAAGATGTAACACAAAACCATAATTCATTGCAATGACCTATAGAATGTCTTATAAATTAAAAAGAAACATAATAGAAAAGATGGACGATGAATATTGTGCACCTAGAAATCTAGTAGTGACTGATTGCAGCTCTAAAGCACTATTTTGTTTTGAATTTTTGACCTACTAGGACTCATTCGCCAACTTGGGTGAATAGGTCCCAGATTTTGGATTTCTGCATAGAAGTCTATTTTGGGAAAAAAGATATTTGAATCTATAAAAAAGTTAGGAAAAAACCTACAATGGGACTCATTCACCACTCTTGGTGAATGTTGTGCCTATAGCACACACGCCCTATTCGGACTGGGGACCCCCTCTTTCCTTTTCACTTTTGTTGGGTCACTTTTTCCTTTGCCTCATTTTGTGTGCCCCTAGTTTCAAGATAAAATGGTGATGAGTATCAAATTCATCATATTCGAAGTGGCCAAATTCATCACCCCAAAAATTCCTAAGTCATTGGCTTTTGTAGAGGATCTCATGCAGACTTCCCTTAGTCCTTTGCCTTGGCGTCTATGGAGCTCTGTACACTCACTTTTGCGGGTCATCACTCAACTGATGGCTAGTATCTCATGTCCACCTACATAGAAGGACCCATATCTCTCCCTATTGTCCAACGGCTATGCCATTTTTCATCTTCGTAGGTCTATCTACCGTCCATACCGTCGTACCCTACATTTATTGGGGGCCATAAATGTGTCTTTTCTTTTAAATACATGCCCTAACCTGTCATTTTCACTGACCTAATTTGAATTTCAGAAGAGAGAAATGAAGGATGAAGACCTCATGCCCACATCAGCTTGTCTTCGATCAAATTGAGGTTGTTGTCAAATTTTTGCGCCAATCTCAGGTATGCTAGCTCTTGAAAATTGAAATGCATGCTTTTTCTAGATAAGGTTTGTAAATTAGTGATAAAATTATGGAAATAAACCCTTAAACCACCCGACGACCATCACCATAGTCAGCTCTACCCAAGGAAATTCACTCCTAACACTTTATGCTTCATTAAAATTATCCAAATCGTGCCCTTAAAGTCATGTCAAATGAAATATTTCCTTTGCCATTCTTCATGCAACCAGAACACCTTTGTGGCCCACACCCTTGCCACTGTCACCATGGCCAACTAAGAGAAACAATGAAATTGTTAAGTTTTTTATCTCATGTGGGAGTGGCCATACAAATGTCCACTTGTGGACCATTGCCTTACATTATTCGTTAAATAAAAACATCATCTTGTCACCTTCTGCATTGTAGGCCCCGCCATCCCCTTCGCTTCTGAGCGTTCTTCCAATTTTTTTTGCCACGTCCAAATACTTGTGGGCTATTGCTTGCAAGTTGTTGTGTTTGGCTCACTGCCATCCCTCCATTGTTTCTTAATGGTGAGCCTATTCTATTTTCCTACAATGAAAATTATGACTTCTTCATCGTCGTATCGGGCCCGTTTAACAAAATGCTAAGTCAAAGTGGTTTTCTGGTGGCTGCATGTAGATAGTTGCTTCCCTTCTACCACTTCCTAATATCCATACACCCACAACCTTCCACATGTTAGGTTTTCCATAGGAATTTTCCATCGTTGAAACTTCAAAATTGCAAACACATGAACATGGTCTGAGAGCTGATTATGGATCCGCTTATGCGGATTGCCACCTACAAAACACTATCCCTCCAATTCCATCTCTAAAGGAAAACATATGATGGTGGCTCGATGGCTCCCTTCCACATCTTCCAAAATGGCTAAACTTTAAAATGCATATGCCCAATGTCTGAAGCACCTATGGATCCCGCAGTACAGACTTCCTCCTACAAACCGTCATCCCCTGAATTTAGTTACTTAATGTTGAAGATTTCTAGTGTCTACATGTCTCATACCTACAAATTCCCTAAAGGCCAATCAATCAAATTCAAATCTCCTACATCAATTTTTGGACATGCCAAACTGCCTCACAGAAATTGTGATTACCAAATTTTTAATGCAAAACTTTTGTTGCAGGTGGCCACCTGCAGGTCTCTATGGCCTTGGCATTGTCCTGCTTCTAGTCCCTCCTAATGGCTTCTAGCCTAAGGAAATTTGCATCCCTAAGCCCCCATTACTATATATAATCCAAAAGAGCTATAAATGATGGAAATTGATAAATTTTATGATCTTTTGATCATAAATTATTGGATCTAACCCTCGTTTTGGTTGATTTGACTAATTATTTCCTTGATTTATGTATAAATTCACTTACTACATCTTTGTAAGTAGGATTTATGGAACTTGTTGCAGGTCCATCAGGGAATTCTATCGATAAAGCTGATAAAAGAAAGAAGCTTGCACATGCATTGAGGGGAAAAGAAGCAAAAGATCATATGAAGTACTAGTTTCATGAAGTGGAGTGTACCTCCAATTTATCTTCTACTTGGGATTCAGTGTCAGACACCAATCTTGGGCATGTGGATATAGATGACTTCTGATAAAAGGTAATGGTCAACCCTACAATAGAGAATGCATGAAGAATCAAGGAAAGTGGCCTCGCCAAGGTGGTTGGATTTTATCCTATGTTAACTACCCTAGAACTAGTCATGGCTTACTAGGAAGCCTATCATAAGAACATGAAGATTATCAATCATGATTGGAGGGTGTTGGAAAACTTTTCTGCTAAATCTATCAGCCATACATTCCACATTCCCACGTTCGACCCAATAAAAGAAGTAACAAGGGAGCATGCTAAAAACATGTGGAAACAAGACCCTCTAGGATTTAAAAGGAAAATCAACCAACATTGGTTGAAGGACAAGAGGGGTAGTGCATCCAAGGTACCTCAAGAGCTATTCAGAAGTGTCTGCTTTGAGGAATACCATTATTTGGTCACCCTATTGAGTAGTGTAATGGGCCTAACAACTACCACTTTCTTCGTAGAGTAGATGTTCTACTTCATTGAGGAGAGTCAAAGTTCCATTGGGCCAAGATGATCAGCGATAATTTACATAATCAGATCATGGTCGTCAATAAAACCTCCCAACTCTACATGCCTTCATATCTGGTGTACCTTTTGGAAGAAAATTTCCCATACATAAGACTATTCAGTGCGGGCATCCTAGGAACCAAGAAAGGAGAGCTTAAGGTCTATGACTGCTATCCTCATTTGCAATATAGGAAATTCAAAAGAGAATATTAGAGGGTAAATGATGCCTTCATTACACATATCATCAGACTCCAAGGAGGAGACTTTAAGAGAAGGGTTTCCCACAGACAAAGGCCTTCATCTAATGGTTTGGGTACCTATTTATACAATTCCCAAAGTTCACCTACATTAGATAAGAAGGATTCTTAGAAAGGCCCTATCGGTTGCCCAATTATCTGAATGATCGCATAATCTTGCTAGAAGTTTCTAGGAAACTTCCAAATGCCCACATACTATTGAGTGATAAGACTAAGCTGGGATCCCATATCCCTTGACCTTTGGGCAAGGAATGTATTCCTCCGCTACCGCTCATGTGCAAAATACTTAGATAGGCAGTTGGCAGAGTATAACTTTCACCATCACATAGATCGAGGAAGGATGGACCCATATGGCATATTGAAGAAGTGGTTCAAAAGATAATATGCCCATCGACCATACGTCGAGGACTTCTAGGGCAACCATAATGATGATAAGGAAGTGTGAATGAGGCACTATATGAGAATGATGGCCCAATTTGTGAACTTTATAAAGCTATTCCCTATCTTAGATCAAGTGGTGGAAGAGAATGATAATATTATTAATGAAAATTACAATGTTGTGGCCAACCTGCCCCTTCCCATCACTGATTGGAGTCAAGAAGAGGTCATCGACCTTGATATAGACCTGAACTTTTGAAAATAGAAAAAGACAATGGGTAGATGCCCAAATTGCTTAGCTCAAGGTACAGGGTGTTGACTTGACATATGGGGAGCTCAAGGATGAGCTTGAGAGTGAAATAGATAGTGGATCAACTGCTACCTCATCAAAAGAAGCTCCCAAATCCCCATTGATGATGAGGTCAAAGAAAAGGAAGGATTCACCTGAGAAACAACCAAAACATAAGGTATATTCAAGAAAATCCATTGAGGTGGAGTCAACCAAGAAAGCTAAGAAAACATGGATGTTTTTACTCAAGATGCACACTATCTAGGAGGAGGATCCCAACACAAAGAAGAAGATTTCAAGTAGTTGCGCTCACCACCTGCCACATCCATTCCTACTGCCACTGCTACCATTGTCACTCCTCCACCAACCACCTCACCAACTCTTCCTATCTCATATCCACCCACCATGGACATCTCAATCCACCTCACCTCCACCCCGCCGACTACTCTCGTAATGATACTTGACTCCTCCTCCTCCACTACATCCCCACTTTCATCCTCCTTGCTCCCTCCTCCACTGCCTACTTTCTCTACTTTCCCACCTATAGTGTTTGTTGTCACTATGCCACCTATTACTCTGTCACACACCTTAACAACATATATGCAAAACATGCCTTCTAAACTTTATTGGGTAATCCTTGACCCCATGGTTCAAGCTCTAATGGACCAAATTGCTGCTATCTTGCCTCCTCCTCTACCACCCACATAGCCACCAAAAATGGAAGCCATGATGCAGATCTCTAAAGAAATGGAGAAACATAATGCAAAGCAATAAAGAGTGGCTACAAATGATGTAATTGAAGAGCTTGAGGACTTTGAATGAGATGATTATTTTGAACACCCAAAGGGTTGTTTAAACATAAATTTGGATAAGGTGGTGTCTGATGAGGATAGATCACTTTGTTCTCAAGAGGACACTAAATCTCTTGATGAGCGATATACAATAGAAACATCAAACCAGGAATTGGATGAGGATCTATTCCAACAACTCAAGGATGTACATGAGAAGGCCAATCATGAAAGACACATATTTGAGTAAAAATTTGATATAAATGTAGATGTGGAGATACTCGAAGAGCCTCCACTAGCTAGCCAAGGTAAGGGCCCGGTCAAGAAAGAAGAAGAACCTCTTGAAAAGGAGGAAAAAAAATAGAAGGAAGAATAGGATTCACTGAGAAAGAGCCCTGAGCTTGAGCACCATGTCGAGCTTAAACATGAAGAAGAGAGGGAACCCCAAGAAAAATATGTCACTAAGAAGGATATAGCTTTTGCCGAGTCTGACAAAGGGAAGACTGTGAAAATTGAAGACTTAGACAAAGAAGAAAGGATTAATCATGAAGCTCCAAATAATGAAGAGGAGCGACTTCGAGATGAATAGGAAAAGGAAGGTGATCATCAATCACCTAGAAAAAAAACCAAGGTGCCCGACTAGTTGGAGTGGAAACTACAAAATAAAACTCATTTGGTCGCTAATCCAAAGGCTAGACTTGAGGAAATCCTAGCTAGGGCATAGACAGATAAGAAAAGAAAGGAATCCTAGGGTATGATTCCATATCACAATGGAAACTTTTTGATATCAAATGGTACATATTTCCACCCCTATAATAGACACAGATATAGGTTTCACAAAAAGCTACAACATATCTACAATCAATCTAGGCTCGATGACCCATGAGTAGAAAATAGATGAATTTTAGGGGTCTATGGCTACAATTATGTAATAGATGAATAAGGACCAATCCACGAAGGAAGAGATAAAAGCACAGGTGGAAAACCTCACTACCTATATTCAACAATGGACATCTATAGAAGATGAGGCTCCAACTAAATCATCCACACCTGCTCTCCTCTCCAAAGAGGACTTACATAAAATAGAGAAGATGAGAAACTAGACCAAGGCCATGGTGGATTGGTTTAATCCTCTGATATATAATGGTGACATGGGAATCTGCCATGCTGCCTCAACATTCAACAAGTTTGGAGAGTTGTAGAAGTATATAGATGAAATGATAAGAACATGCAATAGGTTTTTCAAGCTATATAGGATCATGTATGCTAAGCTCGAGAGCACCCTTAGGATTCCTCAAACAATATGGGAAAAGGGGTTGGAACTCATAAAGGATGATCATTGGTTAGTAGATACAGGGAAAATGAGCTTAGAATATCGAAAGGAAGTTCTAGAAAAGGCTTTGCATGAGTTGGAGCTTGATCATGAATGGGTTACAGAACTATGTGCTGACAATGAGGACTATCTAAAAATGATGACTAAATATGAGTTGCTTGCTCTAGAGATAGATCAAGAGAAGATCAAGCCATTCTTCCACAAGAATATAGAGTAGGGAGCCACATATACATTGTCACCATACTTCATTAAATTTTCTACCAGGGCTTTTACACAAACTGAACAAATCATCAAGGCCACCACAAAGTGCACTAAGAGCTAGGAGCTACTGAGAGGCTTAAGAAGATATCCTTCCAATTTCTTCAATCTGATATCATGGAATGGGACAAGCTTCAAGCTCTGATCGAGAAATTCATAGAATATGATACTCTCCAAAAAAATTGAAGGAAAACCAAACATATATGATGAGTATTTGACAGTATGATTGCAAAGGGATGGTAGTCACTAGAGGACAAACTTGCTAGAGTGTCAGGGTCACTAGATGACAAAATAGGGAAAAAGACAAGGATATATTTTATATTGCTATATTTTGGGGGTAGGTGAAGCCCTAATGTAAAATGAATCTAGGCCACATAATGAAAGTTAATCTTGTCCATTCATTTCAATTTTTGAAAACTATAAATAGGGGGTCTCCTCTCATTTTCAAAGAGAGAGTTCATTTGTTATGTAAAGGCATGCTACAAAAATTTAATGAGAATATCATTTTTTTGGTGGATTCTTGTGTTTTATTCAAATGTGTGCATGATTCATCTCCCTAGTCTTAGATTTTAGCTTTGTTGTTCTAGTTTTAATTTTCTTTCAATATTTAGTTCATGTTGTACTTTAATAGTGAAGAATGTTATGGTGTTGATTCCTTCCTAGCTCATACTTTTTGTTTCTTATTGATGATAAACTTCTTTGTAAAGTTATTATGAGCTTATTACTAGTGTTGCACTTTAATTTCAATCTTTATTCATGATTTAATGGTGAATGAATGGTTTGAAAATCTGTAGAACCTAGAATATTGCACTTGTTTTATGAGACTGTAGGTTGTCCTTGGTTAAGTGGAACTTAGTTTTGGGAAGGTTTTCCACTATAGAATCCTCCATTGTTATTGTTCAACTTTAGTTGTAGGTTTAGGAAACTTCTCATCCCTTTTCCCTTTTGACCTTTATTTGAAAACTAGAATTAGAACAAAGTTCCATCATCATTGTAAAGCCAAATTTGATGACCAAGATGGATTTTTAGTTTGTTTTCCTAAACTTGCAGTAGTTGTCCTTCATTTCAAGAATTCGCGAAACATCATTTGTAGATCCATTTCCCTTCATGCTTAACTAGCCATAAATTCCCTTTGTGATTACCAACAAATCACATCAAGAACTGAGCTATTTTTGCAAGTCATGATCTGACATCCGAGAGACCTTGGGGTGATTTTCTGAAACTCAGTTGTAGATTTTCACCTTTCAAGAGAGGCATTGCACTTGTGTAGTGTCTATGTTGAGAAAGTGAAAAAATACCCATCAATGGTGAATTAGTCCCATTCTTCTTTTTCAAGAATTAAAAGTCTCAATTTTCACTTCAACACCTACCCTTTTCTTGCAACTTGAGTTTTGGGTCTGAATCTGTAAAGATACCTATAAAACAAAATAGAAAATTGATTTAATGATGGGGGTTTTCCTTGGTCAAACCACTAGTTTGGTAATCAAAACTTAATAGAAATGATGAAATGTGCATGAAAACTCTAGCCTTAAGTGTGTCTAAGACTAAGAAATTTTAAGCATGATGCAATTCTATTCTAGTGTGTACCTTCCTAATAATGCAAGAATGAAAATAAGAAGATGAATAACTCACTTGAGGAGATCTCTAATCACCCCAAATGAACCCTAATAATGTGTGTACCTTCCTTAGGATGAATGTAGAGTGATAATGGAGGATGGAATCACTTAGGAAACAAGTATTTAGGCTTGGCTTGATGGCTAGTTGCATCTCCCCAACCTAGAATCCATCATGATTCACCATAGACAACCATGATCAACCCTTGAAAATTTTAGATATTGAATGAAAGTGAGCTTGAAGACTTGCAAAAACACTTTAATGCTGCTCCAAGACTTCAACTTTGTGCACTATTGAAACTTGAATGATCTTGTGAAACTGCTTAAAAAATATTGATACTTATCTCTTGAAAAATGGTCGCTCAAGTTGCTTCGATTAATAAAATGACATAAAAAATTTATTATATAGGAATTAACACCTTATTGACCTTTATTTAGATCTCAAAGGTCGACATCCACCAAAAATTTGAATTAAAATGGTGAATTTCTTGCTCAAAATTGAAAAAGATCCCAAAGGGGGCTCATTCACCACCCTTGGCGAATGGGTCCCACCTAAGGGGACTCATTTTCCCAAGGTGGTGAATGAGTCCCACCTTAGCTTTTTGAGGTGGGTTTTCAGGATTTTTGGTGTTTTGAGTGATTTTATCAGGTTTTTAAGTGAAATAAGCCTCGAGATCCAAAATAATGGGTCTTAGGGGCTTATTAGTGATGAATTAAAGGGTGATTAATGCAAAGGTTCTAAAATAGGTCTAGATTAAATGATAAATTACCCTATCTCTAAGAAGGGGGGTCAATTTATTTCATTACAATTTGGAGGGGACTCGTGTTGAACCTAGGGCAAGTTTTAACTTTAGCGCTTCTAGTGACCCCCTCTGTAGAATCATGGGAAAACCACTCAATGCCCCAGGGTAATCACTAACTATAGCAAAGAGACCGTGAAGAACACTACCCTCTATTGATGGCATTTTTATGCACTTCTCAACACAGGCAATGCATAAGTGCATTACCTCTCTTGAAAGACAATCTTCCACAATCAAATTGCAAAACACTATCCCAAGGTCTCTTAGATGTCAAGTCATGACAATGCTTGGAATATATCAGTTGATTTATGATGTGATTTGCTGGAATCACAAGGCGGTCTTACATGGATAAAGTTGGATGAGAATTAGGTCTTATGAATAGAGTTCTTCAGGTAGGAAATTACTGCAATTTTGTTGGAGGTTCAAACAACAGTCTTGAACTCCATTTTATCATTGAATTTGGCTTTACAATGTGCAATGAAGCTTAGCATAGGTTACTTCTTTAAAAAAAAGGAAAAAGGACAAGGGAGAGAGAGAGTTCTTGTACCTACAACTACCGATGAACAATGATCATGGAGGTTTCTGTTGTGGACAGTTTCCTTAAAATAGAATTTCACTTAATCAAAAATTTCACAATTCCATGAAATCTATGCTATCTTCTAAGGACTGTAGATGTTTCATCATTCATTCGCCATATATATGTGAATAAAGATAAATTTTAAAGAGCAGCTATAAAATCAGAGTCTAGACTAACTTTGCACAGTCATCTAACAACAACAAATGACCAAAAGTATGGACAAGAAAAGCATACACACAATAGGAATCTTCACAACCAAAGACAACACTACTAAACCTACCAAGGACAGCTAAACTAAAACTAAAACAACAAATTAAATCAAACTAGAATCTTAACTTATTAGAGAAGAAACCCAAAAATGCACCAAATTCAATGTATTTATATTGCAATTTCTGTAGCATGTCTTTACAACAACTCAACTCCCTTTAAATGAGAGGAGGAGATCCCTATTTATAGTTTTCAAAAAACAAAATGAGTGGCCAAGATTCAATTCCATTGTGTGGCCAAGATTCATTTTACAATAGGGTTTCACCTACCCCCAAATATATTACATTTTAAAACCAAAATTTGTCTTTTCCTTGTTTCATCTTTTAGTGGTGGCACTGTAGCATTTTCATTCTTTTGTTGTTTTCTCTTTTCCATGGCTATTCTTTTAGGAATTATTCATTAATAATAGGGTTGCCCTCCTGCTTTTTTGAAGCTGCATACTCAATGAATTTCATGACCATCGACTGAAACTTGTTGACCTTGATGATGTCGGATTTTAGCACATGGTGGCTCAATTTCTTGGAATTGTTAACAAGATTGTCCTAGTCTTTGTCGTACTTGGCAACGTGGTCTTTGAAAATCTTAGACTGGGCAAAAGCCTAGGTAGCAAAGCTCATAAAATATGTGGTAACTTCAGCTGACATCCCATCCTCCTTCCTCTTTCGAAAGTGAGGCTTTATGCTCTCTGGATTGATCTTGACAGCAAGCATCTCGTACCTCGTCATCAACTTAAGGTATTGAAAAAAATCTCCTCGGTCCTCCTTGTTCCATTCAATATCCGGAGTTACTCACTCAAGGACCTGTTCCAACCTCTCCTTTTGGTGATTGAAGTCTCGCTTCCATACATCCATCAACCAATGGTCATCGTCTTTGAAGGTAAACTCATTTTACCAAACCTCACTTGGTAGTGCGAGGATAGCCTCAATTTTTGGGTTAGCAACCTTATACTTCTTTGGGAACTCACTGCATATTCGCCTTGTTTCTTTAAGAGACGTTTGCACTTCTAAGAACTTATTTGTTGTTCGGACAACCAAATTGATGTATGTATTCCCAATGTGCAAGACTTGTCGGAATCAGTTTTTTGTGGTCTTATCCATGTTCCTCCTCCTTTCCAGCTTGTTGATTTATTCTTGGGACAACAACTACGGCGGGGATGATGATGTGGTAGGTTGTTCCTCTGAATATGACCATTGTTGAATATAGGTTGTCAAACTTTCCACCTATTCCTTGAGCTCTTCCTTTGAAACCTTATCTTGTTGAATTACGTGCACCACTGTTGTGACTAATTCCTGGAGATGGTCAACCTTTTGCTCCCTGATGGCCACTCCCAAGTCAATAGTGGAGACATTGTAGCTTACTCCTTGTTCTCCCACTACTGGTGTAGCTATTTGCACAACCTTGGTTATAGAGGCATCCATCGGTATCTTTGAACTGATTCTAGGCTATTTCTCCTTCCTAGTACCAATCTGAGCTCTAGCCAGTATTGCATCCAATATTTCTTTTGGATCTTTCTGAGCGGGAGTCCTCTTTTCAATTTGTTTCTCTAGCTAGTCAGGAATTAGGGGCCCTTCCTTGGGTGATTCAAGTTCATCATTGTTGTTCTCCACTCTACATTCGATGGCCCTGTCACTGAGGGCCTCTTTCTCAATTCTTGTATCTTCCTTCTCCTCATCAGAATCTTGCATGAGCATTATGAGTTTGATAGGAGATTTGGTGGGTAGTTGCTAATTAGGGTGGTCCTCCCCTTCAACATCCTTCTCTTCTTCATCCTGGTCATGCCCACACTCTTCAGGCTTATCCTCTTGTTTATCTTCATGGAAGGATGTTTCTTCATCGTGCTTGGGGGTTGTATCATGTCTTTCTGTAGGAGACCCACTACCCTCAGTCTTTAGAGCTGTAACTCTTTCTTCAACCATGGGCTATCTTCCAACCTCTTTGTCTTCAATTTCCTTAAGGTGCTTGGCCCATTTAGTGTCAAGCTCTAGATCAGCCACTTCTTGGATTATGTTTGTGCCCAGACCCTCATTTTCTTCATTGGAAGATTCATAAGCCACCTCATCGATCTCCCAATGCTCATACATCGAGTGCTCATGATATTCAAATTATTTGTCTTCTTGGCCCTTTGTTGCTTCCAGTTTTTGTCATTCTAGCTCATGAGATATTTGCATTGTAGCCTCCAATCTAGGTGGCTCTGTAGGATGAGAGAGAGATGAGGTGTCAACCATTGCCTGGGAAATTGCAACTTGCACCATTGGATTCACAAGCATTCCCGAAAATTCAGATGGCACATTTTTCACAACTTGACAAAGGATTTCGGGAGAGTGAGGGCAGGCATTGCAGGAATAGAGGTGGCGGTCTGAAGGGAAGGAGACATGGAGGATGAAAAAATTGGTGAGGTAGTGGTGGAGGATTAATCCACCAAAATAACCTGTGCGATGGGAGAAGTGGAGACGAGGTGGACAAAAATTTCCATCGCGGGCGAAGAGGAAGCAACTATTGCATGCAAAATGGGTGGGATTGTGGAAATATCACCGATGGTTGCAGCAGTAGATGAAACAGGTGAAGATCTTAGTGGGTCAGCTTTTATCTCCATGCCCTCGTGGAGGGGATCTTCAGGTATCACCGGTATCTCAGTGATGTTGCTCATTCTTCTATGTTTCTTAGGAGGCTCGCCCTTTGAGGCCTTTCTAGCATACACCTTTGGGTTGGATTTCTGCTTGTCAACCTCCTTTCTCTTCTTGGACTAGACAGCCGGAGGGGACTTGGATGTTTCTCCAGTTGTAGTAGAAGCTACCCCACCATCAAAACTGTTGGGTTCACTTTCGAGCCCCTTCCATGTCAATGTGACTTCTTGCTTCTTCAGACGAGTGACTTGCCCATCGATCCATGCCTTTTTTCGAGCCTCAATAGGCTTGGTAAGAATGTTGAGGTCATCAACCTCTTGCTCATTCCAATAAATTAAAGAAAATGTAAAATTTGCAATGGCACTGTATCTTGGGTCAATCACGGTGCCCTCTTCTTCCTCAAGCTGATCTGGGACCGGACACAGGTTCACCCTCTTTGTGAAGAATTTGTTCATATGCATATAATGGATTACCTGTGCATCAAGATCATCTTTGTAATTAGCCCAAAATTCCTCAATGTGGTTGAGGTGGGAATACTCTTGGGCAAGTACTCTCTTGAAGAGGCCATATGGGTCGATCTGTGGCCGAGCTGTGTGTGGCCTAAAGTGGTAGTCAACTAGATCCTTCTCTGAATTTATTGTGCATTGGGAGGAATGAAGCTCATACATTCCCTGGCTGAGTGTAAGGGGATAAGGGTTTCTTGCTAGATGCTTACTACTTAGAGTGTTGTGTATGTGTCGTAGCTGCCAAGATAGTTCCAACAGTATAATCCAGTCATTAGGCTATCGGGGCAGCTTGTTCGGCCTTTCAAAGAACCCCTGGGCACGAATATAGGTGAACTTGGGAAACTGAATGAATAGGAAGGTGTAGTGCTTGAGAAGGGCCCTAGCACTATGAGAGACTCTTCTGTCAATATCACCTCCAAGAAGATGGATGATGTAGGTAGTAAAAGCATTTTTTACCCTACAATAGTCCCTCTTGAAATTCTTTTACTACAGCTGAGGGTACTTGTCATATGGTTTTAGCTCTCTTCTTGGAACCTCATTGGGAATTATGGACAATTCACTATAATATTGTCAATCAACAAGAGAATATACCAAGTAGGATGCCATATAGAACTTGGATGTTTTCTTCACACTAGAAAATTGCTCATTGAAGCAATTACTGATTATCTCCCCCAATAGAACGCAGTGTCATCCCCACGAAGAATTTTTTCAAAAAAATACAACATCCACTCCTAGAAGAAGGCCATAGTAGGAAGGCCCATTATTCTGCTCAGTAGGGTAACCAGATCATGATAGTCCTCAAAGAAGTTGTTGTGGTAGAACTCTTGAGGAACTTTGGAGGCACTGCCCCGCCTTTCCTTCAACCAATACTGGTTGATCAACTTTTTTCACTTCAATGGATCCCCATCCCACAAATCCTTACACTCCTAAATAGTTGGGGTCTCCATGCTCTCGAAGACGGGTATGTGAAAGGTTCTTGTTATCCTGAGAGGGGACATATCAACCAAGATATTTCCATCTATGTCCACAATGGTCCTTGTTTCAAGTTGGTATTCCTCCAGGCATGCCATTACTAGCTTGAGGGAAATTAAGGCAGATGGGAAACCAACAACCTTGGCAAGTCCGTTGCTTCTGATCAGTCTTCCATTATTAGTCTTTGGCTCTATTCTAACTCTTCGTGTAAAATCATTAATATTGACATGTCTAATATTGGTATCTATGATATCCCTCCAACTAGTTGTGATATTTCAATGCAATGACACTCCCTAGAATTGATACTTCATTCGATCTTTGTCTTCTTTTCCTCGAGGCATTTTGGCAGTTCTTTTCCATTTGTCCTTGGTTGCCCCGAAAGTTTCTACACTAGATTCCACAAATCCTGCACAAAGAGATGAGAGTTAGCAAAATTAAACATGAGGATGCAGCCTCAAACAAACCCCTACAAATCAGGGTTAGATCCAAAATTTCTAATTAGGAAAATCCTAACACTTGATGATAATAATACTGGAAGGAAAATGGGTGATCCGGGCCCTAGGGGCCAGACTTCCCCTGGCAGAATGTTGTTTGGAAGGGAAAGCAAGTTATGGTGCTCCCAATGACTTCTCTCGATCTTAGATTTTATTAACAAAGGTTTGATGTGGCAGAAAGCCAATTTTAAGCATGTGGGTCGAATTCCATTTTCAATTTGGAGGCCGTTTGAGTCATCATTTTGTCATTCGAGCCCTAGCTGCAGGAAAGTTGTCTAGGGTTGACTATTTGGGAAAATGTAGGGAAAATGATATTCTGGGAGGCAAGCTCTAGATTTTGGGCTGCAAGGGTCAAGAAGATGCTTGGGGATAACCGTATGGAATGGTGAAGCACAAACAAAAGACAGGGGATGGAAATCCAGAGGATCAACCCTGAGGCAAGTTTAGCAGTTGGTCAAAAACTTCAAAGGTGAATTAAGGTTTGGGGCCCGATGTTCAGCAAGGTGGAAAGGTTCGGTCATTCACGATGGTGGAAGCGAGAAGGAAGTCTGGAAGATGGAGTCTGGGCGAAGTTTAGACGAATCACTTCCTTGTTCAAATCATGTAGGGTGAAAGGGCGACCGAGGCCTGGGAGTCGGGAAGATGTCCTGCAACGGCTGTATAAGACGATGAACCAAAGAAGGTGACTCGAGGATGGAAGTCTGAGGGCCTGGGTCCAAGGGCAACACCAAAGTTTGGTTTTCATTATAAGGTTCAGGCAGACTTTGCAAGCCTGGGGTCCGAGGGCCGGGAGGATGAAGGTCATCGACCGTCAGCAATGGCGAAGCAGATAGGAAAACCCATGGTCAGGATCCTAGGGGGAAGATTTTTTGTCGGAGTGATTTTTTTGTTAAGTTTTATGCTATGGCTGGGGAGAGGCTCGGGCCTGAGGAGGGAGTTGCCTGCCTTGAAGAATAGCGATGGGACGGTATCACTTCAGATTTTTTTTTTTGATGTCGAATGGGGTGTTTTCAATTTCAAACTCATGGATTTTTTCAAATTAGGGCATTATTATAGGATTACCAGTCCCCTTCCTCCTCATTCTTAAGTTTTGACCTATGAATTTGAGGAAAATGAGAAAAGATAGGTGGACGACAATCCTACCTCGGGGGCTCGAAACAACAAAAGTCTGAATCCTCAACGAGCGGCAAAGTTGAGATCTGATAGAGAAGGCGAGAGTTATTGGGGGTGCATAGTGCTTCCTATTTCTTCCTGACATGCAAAAATGAAAGGTTGAGACCATTTAAATAGCCCCTTCAACTGTAATAAATACCCCCCTTAATGAATGATGGTACGGTGGCCACTGGGTAGGTGAATTTAAATTTCCAGGATGGCGACGAGAGGACTTGGTCTCGAGATCCATAAGGACATTGGAGGATAGCCGCTGGAAACTCCACAAAGTAAAACCAAATGGCAAACAAAACATTGGGGTCCGAAGTCCAGGAGGATGAAGGTCAATGACTGTCAGAAACAACAGAGACCATGAGGAGACCTGAGAAGAGAATCCCGAAGAGATGGGCTCGAAATTTTGGGAGGACAAAGGTCAACGACCATCAAGTTTTAACAAGGGAAGCAGACGATTGTCCAAGCACTGAGGGACAAAGCTTGAGAAGAAAACAAGGCACAACTATGTGGAACAACAAAACCAAAATGGAAACCTGAGAGGAGAATCCCAAAAAGATGGGCCCAAAATTCTGGGAGGACGAAGGTCAACGACCGTCAAGTTTTGACAAGGGAAGCAGACGATTGTCCAAGCACTAGGGGTGGAAGGACGGGAAGACGTCAGGTCATAGGTATGTGGAACAATGGAACCAAAAGGGAAACCCAATAAGGGAAACTTGAGGGTCCGGGCGCGAAGAGTCCCACAGATGCTAGAAAGTCAAACCGACAGAGGAACCTGAAAGGGCTTAAGACTTAGCAATTTTAAAGGGGGAAAAATTTGGTTAACTTTAAATGAGACTCTTGAGAATTTTTTGACCTTCAGGGACACCAAAAATGGGGCATGCAAAATGAGGTGAAGCAAAAAGGACCCGGCAAGGAAAAAGGAAATAGAGGGTCCCCATTCCAAATAGGGCGTGTGTGCATGGGCACAAAAAATGGCGAATCTACTAGGAGAACGCTCATGGCATTCTAAAGATAAATATTCATTTTGAACCCAAGATCTCTAGTTTCATAGAATAGATCCAATTTCCAGAGTTGAACTAAAAACAAGTTAAGGAAGGTGAGATTGAATCACCTCGTGACATCATCATTGAGGTGTGTGCATGGTGAGTTCATTTTCTTTCCTCAGAGATAGTGTGGACAACTATTGATCAGGAAGGACAAGCTACGTAGTTTTCCTGACCCCAAAAGTAACCTGGACATTGCTCCGTTGCTGGCTAGGCATCCATAGCACCGATGGAGTTGTCACTATGACCCCATGAACATAGCTCTACTACCATCTAGGCATCCATAGCCTTGGTAGGGATATTCGTACACCCATACAGTTGCTTAGTCTCATGTTGTTTTTGTTCTTTTATTTGATATTTTCTTTGCAGTACTTTTTCTTTTTCTCAACTAGGTAAGCAGTGAAGCTCATTATGGGTTTGGAAACCACAGTGGTCACTGGATTAGACTTTAGATTTTTCACTTATCCAGCCTTTTCAGAAATCACCATACAATTCTTTGGAAACTTTAAGGTGTGTTTCTATGTGTTCCATGATAGACGTGGGACATTCAAATGGGACATGATCCTAGATTAGTTCAAAGTTCAAGAGGGGAGAAAAAATGCTTAGGGGCTTTTAGAGAATAGCAATAAAGAATGAAGGTTTATCTAGAGAACAAATAAGAGTGGTCAATGGGGTAAGTTAGCAAAGAACTGCCACCACAACAAGAATAGGGGAAAACCCCTTGCATATAGAAAAAACAACCATGGAACGCACAACATGAAACAAAGAAAGAAAGAAAAGAAGGAAATCCTAACCTAACCTATGTACACATACTTACATAGACAACTCTCAAAAATCTCAGGCCTGGAATTAATACTTAAGGTGCTGCCCATTGACAGGCAACAGGACGTCCTCACCAGTTAAGGTCTTTATATAAAAGGCATTATCTCCAAGGATTTCAACAATCTAAAAGGGACCAAGCCAAAGCTTGTCGAATTTTTTATGTCCCCCTTTCTTTTCATGGGCCTTGTCCCAATATAGGACTAGATCAGAAATATGAAAGACCTTAATTTTGGCTCGACTTATGACCATTCTAATGTTGGTTTGAAAAGTTATCAAGGGTAGAAGGTACACTGTGAATATCTCATGAATTATGATAAAAAATATGTCACCAAAATAGATAAACATCTTCCTAAGTAAATAATTATCTATTTGAGGGTGGATTTATCTCTGATTCAAGTGAAAAATTTGATTCCAAGACTATCATGAAATCCATTGTAGTTCTCAACCCACATTTTAGACCAATTGTATCTGAGTATTGAGAAAAGCTCATAAAAGGTTTCTACAAATGAAGCTTAAGTAAAAAAAGAGAAGAAGAGAAAGAAAGAAAATGCAAGCTCAATATCAAATGGGTGAATCAAGAATCTTTATCAAGGCTATGGACGCCTGTCTGGTAGTAGAGAAATGCTTTGAGAGAACTAGAGGTATCTTGGAACCGGAACCAGAATGAAATCAGGTTTGAAACTTTTTTTGAGGATTCCATTCTGATCCCGGTGTCGATTGTATTTTTTATTGGTCTCTTAGGTTTATCTTTGTCGAAGCCAGAGCTAGAGTGGATGTTAAGTCTGAGGTTTATTCATAGTCTTGAATTTTTTTCCATTCTGCCTCTGTCTTCGCCTTTTGGTTTGTTCGTTTGGAGTTAAGATCGGTGATGGGTTTTCTTGTTTCAGTCTTGGTGCTTTTATTTTTAGTTCTTTCTTTCCTTTTTCTTCCTTATTCGTGGAACAAGAACCGGAACTGGAACCAAACTCAAAACTTGGACAAAGTTTCTAAATCAACTTCCATTCCCATTCTGATCCCGCCACTTTGTTTTTTTGTTTGACTTTACTTTAGTCGCATGACAGTAATGTGCATGTTCCTTTTGTGGTCTCGACTCCCATCTACCACATTTATGGCATTAATTATAGGTTCCATACACGAATGAAGCTGCATTTTTAAACTTAATTAAGGATTAACAGAATGTTATCATCACTGTTTAAAGATTAAGCATTCATGACTCTTGGTTTTATTTCGAATCCATGTTGTTTGTTTTGTTTGTCTTCTCTTGTGTTTTTTTTTTGTTTTTCTTACTTTCCTTTTGTCTTTTATTTTAATGTTTGTCTTTTCTCATTTTTTTTTTTTTTCCACGGTTGTTTTCATGTTTTAGTCATGACCGTATCATGATGCCCTAGGTTTTTGAAGATATGAATCATCTTCTAAATTATATTTATAGGGTTCGTTGATTTACAGTTTTGTTTGAGGGTTCTACAAATCAATTTAATTAGTTTTGAATAGGGTTAAGTTTGTGCCCTAATTATTTTGAGAAAAAGGATTTTATAAGCTAGGGTTTTGCGGGTCTTTGTTTATATCAGAAAATGATTCCCTAGTTACTATATTTAGCTCTTGGTCATATGAGGATGGTTTCGGGCTATTAGTTTTAAGCCCCTGTGTTTTATCGGGTTAACTCATTTTTTTGGGTTATGATGTCATTTGTTATTTTATTAAAAGTCCTAAAAAGATGTCATGGTTGTTTAAACCAGGGCCGAAGTCGAGATTGATTTTCTTCTCAGAACATGGTTTGTAATGAATGATCGACTCCGTCTCCGGTCTCGCTCCTCATGAGTGGTATTTTGTCAAAGGGTTGTTCAACACAGTCAGAACCAGAGGTGGACTGGGATATATGTTTGAAATGTTTCTATTTTACCAAATCCGTGTTCATTTTGATTCTGGTTCCAGTTGCCATGCCGACTCCGAATCTGATCCCACCATATGGTTTATTGCAAGCTTGATGCCTATTTTGGTCTTGACCCCGACAATGTTTTTAAAGGATAATTTTTAAGATGTCTTTTGCTTGGCTCCACCTATGGTGTATATGAAAGGGTAAGATCTCTAATCATTTTTTTGTTATACTTCTTATAGATATAATCTGGGGTTTTTATTGCAGGAAACTAAAAGATGTCAGGAGCATCAGGAGAGGCTTCCCAGAGGATTCAACTTGCAAAAACTTCAAAGGCAACAACTAAGCCTAAAAAGGTTAAACCTGAATAGCTCCCTTATACCTTGAGGTATAGTCATCGGGATCCTTTTGTTACTGCTAGCAAGGTGGAGTCTGATTGGGCCGATATAACTGATAAAAATTTGGGTCCATTCAATTATGAGAAGTACTCAGAGACATTTGTTGAGGAGGTAATAGGGATAACTTAAAGGATAGTTGAGTCTGGCTTGGGTCATATTACTATTTTCCCTTTATCAATCCAATGTCCTGAACTCATAATGAGAGTAGCTAGAGATTATAATCTGGCTACTAGACAATGTGTGGATTCACAAGGCAATGTTATCATATATTTAACTCCCCAAATGTTCCAATTTATGTTAGGTGTCCCTAATCAAAATAATCTTGGACAACTTAATGAGGCGAAGGCTTTAGAGATATATAACAATCATAAGGAGACCAACAAGGCTCATTTAAATAAGAAATGGTTAAGAATTGAGAAGAAGTCTCTGATAAAGCTTTCAGATCAGCCAAAAAGGGTAGAGTTCTACAAGGAGGTTGTGGATATTAAAATGATGTTATCTAGAGTCTTCGGAAAGAGAGATCCTTTTCATTTTAAAGAATGGATGTTTCCATTCATTCAAATAATCTTGGATGGGAGGCAACAATTTGATTGGCCTATGATTGTGTTAGAAAGAATACATAATCAAATGATGAGAGTGAGGGAAACTAAGAGTTTATTTATGACCTCTTATGTCATTTATGCAGTAGGAAGGAGAGGCATTTTTCCAGTATTAAACAGAGTGGGAGTTTTGGGAGAAGCTGGTGGGAAAAAGAAAGTATGGAACCATTATGACCAACTCTCCTTGCAGATCTCTGAACTACATTATAGAAGAGTTAATGATGCATTTTTGTATGTTGTTATTAACCAAATTAATGGAGATGCAGGATATAGACTGAGCTAGGAGGCCATGACATTCATTACAAAGTGGGGTTATTGGTTTATTCAATATCCCAAATTCACTTATTTTAGGATGGTTGGGCTTGAAGGTCATCCTCACTTGCTCCCTAGATGCTACATCAACAAGATAGTCTTAATGGAGTTTGTTTACCAAGCTTTGGGGGTCAATGCAAAGTTTGGAATAAAGCATAAAACAGGTTGTCATGAGTTCCCAATGTAGTTGGGTGAATACAGTTGCCCGCACCTTGTGGGAGCTAATGTTGTTTGTAATGAGTTAATGCATTTTCAATTGGGCCTATATACTACTAGGAAGCATTTTGAACCGAAGAAAAATATAAATGCCTTGCTTGCTTCAGTCTTTGATAGAAATTTCAACCTATTGGAGGACTTCTGAAGTGATCTTCAGGATGAACATGATTTGAGGAAGAGGAACTATGAAAGATTTCCTATCCCACTCATGGTGGAATATGGAGTTAAGGTAGACATTCTTGAAACACTGTCAGATGATGGTGTAGTTCTGGATCCTGTATATGAAGCACAAAATGTAGGTACAAAGAACTTAGATCCTATAGATTGGGATGCAAAGGAAAAACTTTACATTAAGAAAATAGCAAGACCAATATTGGATAGGAGTATCCAATGGGTCATGCTAAGAACCAAGGAGCCTAGGGATCAAACCTCCAAGAAAAGAAAAGGTGCAAATACCACACAAGGGTACAGGAGGATGAAGAGGAAGATGCCTCCAAATGATCCCTTGGAATTATTCCCTCTAGACATAGAGGAATTTGAACTTGAAGCTCTGGCTCAAGAATTGTCTGAAACACATGAAGAGGAGATCCCAATAGGACTTATGGATTCAACATCAGTTGTGGGTGAGTTATCATCTCAACTCCCTTATATAGAGAAACAAAGTGGATAAATGCCTAAGGGGACTCGCTAAGACTTTAAAGGGAAAGGAAGTACAGATGGAAATTCATGACATAGAAACAAACTCTAATGATACTTTATCAGATAAGGAGACAAAAGAGGAGATGCCTCTAGATGAAACTGAGCATGTGTTGACAAAAGAGGATCAGTGGGAATTATTTGAAGAAGATAAGAAAGCCTCAGATGCAAAGGCACATGTTGAAGCTATGGCAAAAAAAAAAGAAATAGATGTGAAGGCACAAGTTGATGCAGTAGTCTAGAAACAACAATTGGAGGCCAAGTAGAGAGCTGATGAAGTGATCAAGCAGCAACAACAAGAGGAGCATGAGCTCAAAAAAAAGGAGGAAAATGATAGATTGGAAATGGTGCAAAGATACATGAGCTGGAAGAAGAAAAGGCCAAGCAAAGAATAGAAAGAGAGGCCCTAGAGGCCATGTTTAAAATGATTGAAGAGGCCTATAAGAAAAGAGAAGAAGAAGAATGCTTGCAGAAAAGTAAGGATGTTGAGGAACTGGTTAAGCAACAACAAAAGGAGAAGGAAGAGTGGGATAAGCTCAAAAACTTGGAAAGTGAAAGAGACAAACTTCTTAAAGAGAAGAAGTTGGAGGAAGAATGATTGAAAAAGGAGCAAGAAGATAAAAGGTTACAAGAGAAAAAAGATAGGGAAGAGGGTGAGAAGCTTGCAAAAGAGAATGCAGAGAAAGAACAATAAAATTTGCTGGAGGTTGATTCTCAACCTAAGGTTAATTTATTACAGCCATTATCTTCTACAACTATTGCCTCTTCTTCTACAGTAATGGCTACCACTCCTAGTGCTCCTACTTGGTTGAAACTTGATCTTGAAAAGAAACAAATAGCTCCCCCACAACCTCTTAATTGGGAAGATATGATGAAGGAGATAGAAAAGGAGAGACCCAAGAAGAAGGGTATAATTCTTCATTCCATAAAACTAACTAAGGTAGGGGAGATTATTGTAGAATGTGCAGTTCCAGTAGTGGATAGGGATATGGGAGACATGTAGGTCATTGATTACCAACTGGGCACTGTCAATTTAGGAAGGCCTATGAGAAATCAGTACATGAATCTGATTGATGTTGTAGCTTTATCCACTAAGTCTAGGATGATGAAATACAAACAAAGAAAGGATGAGCTCAAAGCTCAGCTGGATCAACTGCATACCTTTTTAAGGGATGTTTCCACTCCTAGGTCACAACAAGTTACTGCCTTAGAAACACCAATTTTTCTCAGTAAAAGAGAGTTCAATGATTTTGTGCAGATGAAGAAAAAGTCAGGGATGATGGATAGGTGGATAGATAAATTTAACCAAGAGGTGGGTGAGGTATTAGTAATAATTTTTGAGATTCAAAAGACAATGTTGGAATTGATAGAAGAAATGAGCCATCACATTGAAGCCTTGGGGAAACAGGAGGAAGAATATAGGGGGTATGTCCAGAAGATAAAAGATATAAATAAATTGCCATAGTCAACTCTCCTTGAGTAGTCAATCCTTGAGGAAGACAATGCAGATTTCTTGGAAAAATCTTCTAGCATAATCCAGTTTAGATCTGATTTTATATACAAGCATAGGAATGCAATCCAAGATGCTAGTAAGGATTTGAATGAACAACTTGATGAACTAGAAGTCATTGTAGCTATTCTAGTTAATGTGGATATACCGGTTAAGGAGGGCATGCCACTGAATAAATTAAAAGAGAAATGGGACAATAGGTTTCAAGAGGTTATACAAAAAGAAGATGATGGAGAGGATATATTATTAGATATATTGATGGATGTCAAGGAAGAAGTGAAGGTTGCAAGAAAAGAGTTGGCTAAATTGAAAGACATGAAGGAGTTTTCCTCTGTAGAACTGAAGAGAATTAAATTTGAGGATAGCTAGATTGATGGGTCGGATGTAGATATTATTCAACAAGTCTTCTCTAGTTATGATGAGTACAGTCTGGAGAAAACTATGCAAGAATGAGTTGGCAGTCTATTTTGGGCACATAACTTTCCCCCCCTTGTTGTCTCCTATTTCACAGGGTAGTCAAAGTTGGAACTGGAGCTCAGCCAGTCTAAGTGTCTAAGGAGATTTCAATTCCTTGATTAGTGGATCTCAAATTTTGACTGAGAGGAATTTATGCTTAGCATGCCTATATGTATTTTATGTTAGAAATCTTGAATAAGATTAAAAACCAGAATCTGAAAGAGAGATCTAAGCTCCATAAACTAAAATGCAAATGAAAGTAAACCAGCGATTCCGAGAGACATGCAAAAGTCGAAGAGACAAAATTGCATTAAGAGCTCAAAGCAAGAGAATGGCAGAGTAACAACACAATGCATTCAATATTTATTGAAAATATAAGCTAGGTAGCGTGTTTATATAGGCAAGAGAGAGGGGTGTAGGTGGCAACACCGACCAATGAGGAGCAACCATCTATCGGACTAAAGATAGCAAGGTATCTTCCCAAGATAGAAAATGGATGCTCACATGTAGGAAGGTGACATCTCATAATCCTCTCACCTAATTAAACATGCTTTATTAACCTAAGCAAGATTAAAAAGGTGTAGGAAAAAACTAGTAATAAAGGAAAAATAAATATCCCAACTAGGAAATAAAAACCTACACTAACACCCCCCCTTAAGCACTGCTTAGGTGGGTATAAAGAAGGGTCCCGGCTGATGGCCATATTAGGTACCCATGTACATAGGATGAAAATGCAACTAATCTCCCACTAAATGGAGAAAAAAGGGGAAAACCCAGTGGGAAGAAAACCCCTCTCCGAAAAAAAGGAGATGAAATGCAGAAAGGTGATGATTGGAGGACTCAACATCATCCCCCCAAGGACAACAATCATCACATGGATATAATACAATCAATGCCCCCCCCCCATAGGAGGGAAATAGAGAGACAATATAGCCCCCCAAAAATATGTGATCACCTGGGAAAAAAAAGGTAAGTGTATGTAGACAAAACATGATCCAATGTCGACAAATAACTTGTCTCCCTTTCGGAAGAAACAAAACCAGGTGCAAGTGCAGAGATGCTTCCCATTCCGAATAGGCATTGAGGGAAGGATGGATGTATATGAATGCTGATGATATCTCTGAAAGCTACTCATGTGTCTCCTTGCCTGATGAAGATGAAGATGCCACAACCCACTCAGGTACATACCCAATCAATGTAGAAGGTGACAAATCAAGAAGATGCGGAAACAGATGCTGAAAAAAATCCAAATACTGCATTGTGATGTTCCTTCCATCGAAGGAATAGATGGAGACTTGATTGCCCCCCCCCATAATGAAGTGTCCTCAAAACCATTGAAAGAAGACTGAAGCCAATCTAATGGTAGATGCAGAAGAAAATCTGATGAAGATGGAGGAAGTCTCATATATGAAATCTCTGAAGAGAAAGAAAGGGCCTCTAAGATAGTCTCAAGATCTCCAAGCAAGGTTGAGACACAAAGATGAGGAGACTCTAGAAAACTCTCCAGAGTATGATCTGAATAGAGGAGTGATATCATCTAAAAAATGTCCTCCAAACCTGTAGAAGTGGCCATGATCAACACTTTTCAAGGTGGAAACATCAATATGCATTGCAATGACTCCTAAGACATGATCCCTTTTGCAATTCCAAGCAAATTTCTTACTGCCAGTACTAGGAGGGGGAACAATATTATACAAATTTGGCAACAAATGAAGCCATCGGAGATGTGTGATGATACCATTTCTCCATTGTGTGTAGTTTCCCCATTTCAACATGATCAAAGCAGGATGAAATGAGAACCCCATAATGAACTATGATGCATAAAATCATGTTTCTAAAAGAGAATATGTGCTAACAAGAGTCAACACAATGAACCCCCCTTTTTACTCAATCAAAGAAACCCCCCTAGAAAAATTTGTTTGGCACTTTATAGATCAGTGTGTTTACAATGCTGGAGTTATTTTCCAGAGTTATACAAATGTCCAAAAATGGACCCAAATACTGAAGTAAAAAAAAAATTATCTCAGAATAACGACTTCAAACCTACACCAATGTGTAGTGCTCAGAAAAATATCCATTTTCAAAAAAAGAATGACCTCAATCTGAGATCATATGAGAAATTTATAGTGGTTTGAAGTTCAAAAATCGAGAACAGTCCTTCAGATCTGATGAGAAAACTTAAATTCTAGAAAAATGAGGTCACTTGAAAAAAAACCGATTATACCACTATAAAGAGCATGTGATTCCACCCCTTTTCAAAAAAAAATTCACTGAAAATTACCTCCATATGGCTGAGAATGAGCCATTTGAAAATCAGGTGGAAAAATGAAAATTGCAATGGTGAGGGGTACATCTGAAGCTTTTTAATGCGATTTCCACACTATTAATTGCCCGCATGAAAAAACTAACTAATACCCAGATGGTTTTTCAATGCATCGAACAAAACCCAGATAGGCATTTTTATTTATCACTTCCGTAGAATGTAGCCACATTGTAAAAAAATGTCTTCAAGAAGGGAAAAACGACATGCAAAGCTTCTGATGTCTGATTTGCATGACCCTTATATGAAAATGGGGGTTTTGGGGCCTTCTAGACATAATAGAAATATTCTTTTGGCCTAAAAATACCCCCTTTGAAAGATGCTTCATAAAATATGAGCTTCAAACCCCCATTTGCAACTTTTTCACATGATCTCCAAATCAAATGAAATGAAAGCAATTTATGAATTTCTCGAGCCTCCTGGACATGTTGGAACAACCAAAAATGCTGCAATCACCCGGATCTCACAAAAAATTGCATGCAAAAGAAAGGGGTTAATGGGTCTTGTTACATCCTTTTTGATTCTCCAGATCATTATAAAACACAAGAGAAGAACATACGAGATTGACAAGATCTTACATAACTCAATCTCTCAATCAGGAATCAAATGAACCTAAAACTCTCAAACTACAACTTTGATACCATGTTAGAAATCTTGAATAAGATTAAAAACCAGAATCTGAAAGAGAGATCTAAGCTACATAAACTGAAATGCAAATGAAAGCAAACCAGTGATTCTGAGAGACATGCAAAAATCGAAGAGACAAAATTGCATTAAGAGCTCAAAGCAAGAGAATGGCAGAGTAACAACACAATGCATTCAATATTGATTGAAAATACAAGCTAGGTAGTGTGTTTATATAGGCAAGAGAGAGGGGTGTAGGTGGCAACACCGACCAATGAGGAGCAACCATCTATTGGACTAAAGATAGCAAGGTATCTTCCCAAGATAGAAAATGGATGCTCACATATAGGAAGGTGACACCTCATAATCCTCTCACCTAATTAAACATGCTTTATTAACCTAAGTAAGATTAAAAAGGTGTAGGAAAAAACTAGTAATAAAGGAAAAATAAATATCCCAACTAGGAAATAAAAACCTACACTAACATTTTAGAGTGCCATATTGTAAACATCGGCTGATGAAAATAGAATTAGCCACTTGATAGTAGCAAATAGGAATTTCATAGCTTTGAAAGGATACTTTTCTTTAAGTTACAATTGAATTTAAATACACATTTTATACAATGTTATGTTGAAATTGAGTTTATTGGATGAGGTTAATGAACCATAATTTGTCTATATGCCAGTGAGTTTTCTGGGCATAAATGTTTCTTATTTGATATAAATCAATAGAGGAAACCAGATTTCAAAGATTATTTCATTAATTTTTCTATGGATGGAATTGTTACATGTCTATTGATCTATGTTATTAGCAATGAATGAAGAGTTTGTTCTTTTTAAATCTTAAAATTATTGTGATGAGTGATTGTGATAGTCAAACTAAGCACTATAGATGCATGCAATAATATGGATTGTTCTATAAATTGCATCATGTTATGATTTTATTGATCTATTGAAGGAGCATTCATTGTTGAAAATATATGTCTGGACATTAGAGAATTTTATTCATATTTTACTGATTTATGCCTTGATCTATCTTTTTCTATTTATTTAAACCCCCTTTTTTAATAAGTATAGATTGATGAATCCGTTGTTGCTTATATTCCTTATCACCAGCAAAGGCCCCTTGAACATTACAATTGCATGGACCAATTGAGTGACATCAGATAGTTGAGAACCAACTACCAGGACCTTGGGAGTTAGGCCACTATATGTTGTCTTTCTTTTTCAGGAGAAAAAGAGTATGAATATTTTGTTTAACATTGTTTGTGTCATTTTCACCATCAACAAATGGTATGGGTGATAATTGACCTATCATACATTTTGAGATTATCGTAGCTCCAGGCGATGATATCATGGTACTTCCACAAATCATCCACTATATCTCCCTTTTCTTGTGGCGTGCACACCTTGCAAATAAATATATTCTTTGCATTTCCAACCATTCTGAGGTCATAGGTATCGCACTGGCCACTAATGGTGTCCTTCTTAGCCCGTTGATCTTGATCCCTAATTTGGTCTAGGTCAAAGATTCGTTCAAGTTGGACCATCCCCATTGGGATGGTATTGGTCTTTAGATTGATGACCCCTTCTATATCCAGGTCACCCTCTTGAGGTTCAACCTCATCTATTATCTGAGTATCAAACACATCAGAACTGGTGATCAAATCTAGGATGTGTTTGTCATCATTGAATACTTGGAAGTTCGCTACGTTGTTAGGTATAGATGGAACAGAGGTGAGTTCCACGGTGAAACTTTTGAGGCTTGATAGGGATAGTAGCTATAGTGTACTTGCTACTTGGGCCAAGGCATTGGTAGTATGATATCGAGAATGTGAGATTAGTTGGATATTGAATGCATCCAATCCCTCCACTAGATCCCATACCCGCTGCATATAGTTGATGAGTCTTCGATCATAATAGGAATAGACCTTCTTGACCTACTTAATGACTAACTCTGAATCGTTGAACACTTGGAACATCTTGACACCTTATCTTAATGCCATCAAGAGTCCTAGGACTAAGGCCTCATATTTCACCACATTTTTAGTGCAATAGAACTGAAGTCTATGAGTAGCAAAGGAGGACTTACCTCTAGGACTGATTAACTCAAATTCAACTTTGGCCCCATGCTTGGATTTGGATCGATCAAAGCGTAATGTCCAGAATCCAAGAGGGTCTATGAATGCAGCACCAACTAGCCCAACCTCAGACTTTGATGAGGGCCTAATTGCAAAATACTTCTGATGAGATGTAGGGGTTGGAGATGCTTGTTCTGGTGGTGTTGACCCGGTTTCCTCCTTTGGAGTGATTTTCCATTTAACATGTTCAATTTTTGTCTGGAATTAACAACATTCAAATTCTGAATGTGCAACATTATGCACCCTGCACTAACTAGGTAGCAAGAGCTCCTAAAAATTCATTCTATCTCCCAAACTGAGTTGATCTTGGGCACATTTTTCCATGAAGTCTTGGAAACTATCCAACAATCCAATACTATCATCCTCTCCTGATTCTTCATCATCTGATTCTATCAGCACTTTAGTGCTTTGAGAGGTATTGGCCAAGTTAGCAGGTGGGTTTCATTATACGAGGAAGACCTCACTTGTTCCCTTTTCTTCAAGGTATTCCTGCTCATGAAGATACAATATTGCGGAATAATTCCCCAAATCCATTTCAGAAAACAACACCTCATTCATGTTGTTGTATTATGTGATCATAAATTTCATATGTGGCTCTCGATCAATCTGAATCTGATTCGGCATTCCTTTCCATGGAAACCACATGTGAAAGTAGTCAGTTGCAGTGTATCTATTCGATGCCCTTGTGAAATCCCTTCCTAGGATTATACCATGCGTATCTAATATATCAACCACCTAAATATCTATGGTCTGTTGGATCCTGGGATCAACAACAATTTGCATAGGTATTTTGTTAATTTCTCCCACTATGTTCGTCTCAGTATTGTCTAGTTGTGTTACCTTGCACCAGGAAGGAGTTGGCATTATTCTAATTTCTTTGCACACGCTTAGGGGCATAACATTAGCAGAGGCTCCATAATCTAGCAGGCAATTGTGGAGGTTCTTCCCAAACATGCAGATGGTGGACAGGAAAGGGGAAGTTTTGAATCTGCTCACTTTACGGTTCTTCGAAGGAGAATCTCTTAGCGGGAGTTTCTGGAGAGGATCTGACCGATGGGATCCCGTTTATCATTCTGAAAAAGGTATTCCTTATGGCTGGTACATTGAGAAGCTTGAAGGCGAACTCACTCAACTTCACCTTTTTAAATTCTTTAGCAATATACTCCCCCATCTGCTCAACCTTTTGATCATAGGAAACATTTTGGGAGGATTTGGTAGGCTGGCTTGGGTTATGGTTTTTCTATCTATTCTTATTGAATTACCACGTGGGTACATAAGGAAACCCTGAATTATTGCTTTCCTTTGGGTCAGGAGGAGTGCTAAAATTATTAGGCAGAGTGGAGGTCATAAAAGGACCTCCAACATGACCACTGACATGCCTATTCCTTAGGTCATAAGGGGTAGTTCTTTGGTGAAACATATGGACTTCATCTTCCCTAGGCTCCTCTTCATCCCCATTAGGACCATTATCTACAAAATTGAAAAGTTGAGCCAAAGGGCTTTCAGAACTTACCTCCTTCGCCTTGTCATTGTTGCTCATGGTGGGGCCCTCCTGCTCTGGCATGTTGCATTCCACTTTTGGGAAAGGATTCTGATTCACCACCAGCACTACAAAGTCATAAGGTTCAGATGAGACGATGTCTCTACACCCTGAGTTGTCCACAACATTCTAGACCTCCACCTGGAAGATGTCAGCCAGAGTTTAGAATTTTGGGAGATCTAGTTCAAAGTCCCTACTTGTTTTGTGTATGCGACACCAACCAGAAAAGGTGGCATCAGCCAAGTAAACACCGCTCGTAGTGTTCTCGTTGTCGCTGGGATGGTCAAGGGGCATTGGGACACTGCCATTGTTGGGTCTCATATTCCATGTTTGATTTTTCCTTTGCAAAGGCCTCCTGTCGAAGTTCTAGCCTGAATTCTGATTTCTGTCATAATTCTGCCTAGACGAAGTGATGGCATCCCGACTGTCTTGAATTTCATGATGATCTCCGTTGTTGCGATTAAGGTTAGCTTGGATCCTTTTTTGTGACACTTGCATCTAGTTTTTCTAATTCCTCAAGTGCATCATCTATGTGGACATTTTATTGATCATCTCAGTGAGCTCATCAATCCTATCATTTTCAGTATTGTTTGGCTACGAAGTTGAATTCTGAAGGAATACAGATTGTGCAACCGGCTGATTTTGATGAGCGGGTGGGAATTCAAATCCTTGGATGTACACCAAGATCTGGGATGGCTAGGAATGGGTGTGCTGCTACTGGGGCAGCAAGTAGTGGGGAACTAAAGGTGCTTGACTCATCGGTTTCCTGGGGTGTGGGACTATGGCCAGCTGTGGTACCGGATTCAGTAGGGGTGTTTGATGCTATAAGGCTTGAGTAAGCCCTTGAATCTGCGTCGGATGTGCATTTTGCCTGAGAGAAGGTAATGGACCAGAGATGTTCTATCCCAAATCTGTGCTAGCAATAATGGCCTTGACGGATGCATCCACCAACCTAGCAAACGGTGGTCGCATCCTCTTTACCAAATCCAAAGTGAGGTTATCCAATGCTACATAATAAATAGGGAAATCAGCAACGTTGTTGAAAATGTACAGGGATTGCAGCCGAGTGTATGCTCTATGGAAGCGATCATTAAAAGAGTTGATCAATTTATTGATCTCCCTTTGAACCGATATGAAATGTCTATATGAATGTGTAGGGCTGACCAGGGTCTTGAACTTCTATAGGAAAGCATCCTTCAAAAGAGTCTAAGTATTGATGGTTCTGGTGGGCAAGTTGACATACTAGTAGAATACCTCCTCTCCGAGAGAGTAGGCAAAGAGCTTGCAATCCACATCTTCATATATAATCTACATAGTTTTCAAAGCAATTTCAAGGATCCTTACATCCTCCTCCGCTATCCTTTGTGGGTCCCGAGCATTGAATTTTGTGCAAAACCTTTCAGGATTCTTTGGCATATCATGATAGAAGTTGAAGGCCAAAGGGGACAGGTTATTTCCCAACCATGCCATGGGAGGAGGCGATGGAGGAACCTATGCCATATGGACTGGTGGTTGTAAAGGCACAATGGCGGTCAATGGGACATCACCCAGGTTCAAGACTGTGTTTGGCTAAAAGGTAGCATTCAGCCCAAACGGAGTGGCAGCCTGGAAGGTTGTTTGAAGTGGATGAATGAAAGACATTACTATCGAAGATAAAGGAGAAGACGAGCGTGAAAGTGAAGCGAGCTGGTCAGGTGAATTGGAGATGGATGCTTCCCTTCGTTTAGCCTTTTTAGCTCTGACAGGGGGTGGTAATTCCTAAAAATTCCCCTTTGTTTTGTGTAGACCTCAAGATTCGATGAAATATCTCAAGGGAGAAAGACCCAATTTGATCCAGCTTTGTCTCCAAAAGGCCCTCTTTCTAGCGCCAGTTCTGTTGATGGTGTCTTTATGCACTTCTCAACACAGGTAATGCATAAGTGCATTACCTCTCTTGAAAGACAATCTCCCACAATAAAATTGCAGAACACTATCCCAAGGTCTCTCGGATGTTAGGTCATGATAGTGCTTGGAATATATCAATTGATTTATGATGTGATTTTTTGGAATCACAAAGCGGTCTTACATGGATAAAGCTAGATGAGAATTAGGTCTTATGAATAGAGTTCTTTAGGTAGGAAATTACTGTACTTTTGATGTAGGTTCAAACAACAGTCTTGAACACCATTTTATCATTGAATTTGGCTTTACAATGTGCAATGAACCTTAGCATAGGTTACTTCTTAAAAAATAAAATGCAAAAGGGCAAGGGAGAGAGAGAGTTCATGGACCTGCAACTACCAATGAATAGTGATCATGGAGGTTTTTGTTGTGGACAGTTTCCTTAAAATATAATTTCACTTAATCAGAAATGTCACAATGCCATGAAATCTATGGTATCTTCTAAGGACTATACACGTTTCATCATTCATTCACCATATATATGTGAATAAAGATAAAGGTTAAAGAGCAGCTATAAAATCAGAGTCCAGACTAACTTTCCACAGTCATCTACCAGCAGCAAATGACCAAAAGTATGGATAAGAAAAGAATACACACAAGAAGAATCTTCACAACCAAAAGACAACATTACTAAACCTACCAAGGACAAATAAACTAAAACTAAAACAACAAAGTAAATCAAACTAGAATCTTAACTTATTAGAGAAGAATCATGAAACATGAGACGAAACCCTGAAATGCACCAAAGTAAATGTATTTCTATTGCAATTTATGTAGCATGTCTTTAAAACAACTCAACTCCCTTTAAATGAGAGGAGGAGATCCCTATTTATAGTTTTCAAAAAAAACTATGAGTGGCCAAAATTCAATTCCATTGTTTGGCCAAGATTCATTTTACAACAGGGTTTCACCTACCCCAAAAATATATTACATTTTAAAAACAACATTTGTCTTTTCCATGTTTCATCTTTTAGTGGTGGCATTGTAGCATTTTCATCCTTTTGTGGCTTCCTCTTTGCCAAAACTATTCTTTTAGGAATTCTTCATTAATAACAGGGTTGCCCTCCTGCATCTTTGAAGCTACATACTCAATGAATTTCATGACCACCGACTGGAACTTGTCGACCTCGATGATGTCGGATTTTAGCACCTGGTAGGTCTATTCCTTAGAATGGTTAACAAGCTTTTCCCAGTCTTCGTCGTACTTGGAAACATGGTCTTTGAAAATATCAGACTGGGTGAAAGCTCGAGCAGAAAAGCTCATAAAATTGGTGGTAACCTCGGCGGAAATCCCATCCTCCATCCTCTTTCGGAAGTGAGGCTTTATGCTCTCTAGATTGATCTTGACAATAGGAATATCATACCCCGTCATCAACTTAAGGTATTGAAAACAATCTCCTCTGACCTCCTTGGCCCATTCAATATCTAGAGTTACTCACTCAAGGACATGTTCCAGCCTCTCCTTTCAGTGATTGAAGTCTTGCTTCCATACATCCATCAACCAATGGTCATCGTCTTTGAAGGAAACTCATTTTCCCAAACCTCACTTGGAAGTGCGAGGATAGCCTCGATTTTTAGGGTAAGAAACCTTATACTTCTTTGGGAACTCGTTGTAGATTTTCCTCATGCCTTCAAGATATGTTTTCACTTCTAAGAACTTGTTTGTTGTTTGGACAACCAAATTGATGCCCATATTCCCAATGTCCAAGACCTACCGGAACTAGTTTTTCGTGGTCTTATCCAAGTTCCTCCTCCTTTCTAGCTTGTTGATATGTTCTTGGGACAACAACTACAGTGGGGCTGATGATGTGGCAGGCTATTCCTCAGGAGATGACCATTGTTGAATATAGGCCATCAAATTATCCACCTATTCTTTGAGCTCTTCCTTTGAAACCTTATCTTGCTGAATTAGGTGCACCATTGTTGCAACTGATTCTTGAAGGTGGTCAACCTTCTGCTCCCTTGTGGCCACTCCCAAGTCAATCATGGAGACATTATAGCTTACTCCTTGTTCTTCCACTACTGGCTTAGCTATTTGCATAGCCCTAGATCTGAAGGCATCCATCAATATCTTTGATCTGATTCTAGGCATTTTCTCCTTCCTGGTACCAATCTGATCTCTAGCCAGTATTGCCTCTAGTCTTGCTTTCAAATCTTTCTGAGCAGGATTCCTCTTTTCAATCTTTTTCTCTAGCCAGTCGGGCATTGAGGGCCTACCATTGGGTGATTCTTGTTGATCATTGTTGTCCTCCACTCTGCATTCAATGGCCCTGTCATCTAGGGCCTCTTGCTCAATTCTTGTATCTTCCTTCTCCTCATCAAAATCCTACACAAGAATTATGCGTTTGATAGGAGATTCGGTGGGTAGTTTCTTATTAGGGTGGTCCTCCCCTTCAACATCCTTCTCTTCTTCATCTTGGTCATGCCCACGCTCTTCAGGCTTATTCTCTTGTTTATCTTCATGGAAGGATGTTTCTTCATCGTGCTCGGGGGTTTGATCATGTCTTTCCATAGAAGACTCACTACCCTCAATCTCCGGAGCTACAACTCTTTCTTCAAAAATGGGTTGTCTTCCAGCCTCTTTGTCTTTAATTTCCTTAAGTTGCTTGGCCCATTCAACGTCAAGCTTTGGATCAACCGTTTCTTGGATTATGTTTGTGCCTAGACCCTCGTTGTCTTCATTGGAAGATTCATAAGCTACCTCATCGATCTCTTCATGTTGATACATCAGGTGCTCATGATATTCAAATTCTTCGTCTTCCTGCCCCTTTGTTGCTTCCAACTATTTTCGTTCTAGCTCGTCATAGATTTGCATTGTAGCCTCCATTATAGGTGGCTCCATAGGAGGAGGGACAGTTGGGGTGTCAACCATCACCTGGGGAATTGCAGCTTGCACCATTTGATTCACAAGCATTCCCGAAAGTTCAGATGGCACGTTTTGCATATACTTGACAAAGGATTTTGGGAGAGTGAGGATAGGCATTGCAAGAATAGAGGTGGCAGTCAAAAGGGAAGGAGATATGGAGGATGATTAAATTGGCGAGGTAGTGGCAGAGGATGAATCCACCAAAATAACTTGTGTGATGGGAGAAGTGGAGGTGAGGTGGACAACAATGTCCACCGCAAGTGGAGAGGAAGCAACCATTGCATGCAAAATGGGTGGGATGGTGGCAATAACAGTGGTGGTTGCAGCAATAGATGAAGCAGGCAGAGATCTTGGTGGGTCATCTTCTATCTTCATGCCCTCGTGGAGGGGATCTTCAAGCATCACCGACATCTCAGTGACGTTGCTCATTCTTCTATGTTTCTTAGGAGGCTCGCCCTCCAAGGCCTTTCTAGCATACACCTTTGGGTTGGATTGCTGCTTGTCAACCTCCTTTCTCTTCTTGGACTGGACACATGGAGGGGACTTGGATGTTTCTCTAGTTGTAGTAGCAGCTGCCCCACCATCAAAACTATTGGGTTCACTTTCGATCCCCTTGAATGTCAAGGCGACTCCTTGTTTCTTCATATGGTGACTGCCCATCGACCCATGCCTTTGTTCAAGCCTCAACAAGCTTGGTAAGAATGTCAAGGTCATCAACTTCTTTCTCATTCCAATCAATTAAAGGCAATGGAATATTTTCAATGGCACTGTATCTTGGGTCGATCACCGTGCCCTCTTCTTCCTCAAGTTGATCTCGGACTAGACACAGGTTCACCCTCTTTCTAAAGTACACAGTCATATGCATATAATGGTGTACCCGTACTTCAAGATCATCTTTTCAATTAGCCCATAAGTCCTCAACTTGGTGGACGTCGGAATACTCTTGTCCAAGTGCTTTCCTGAGGAAGCCATATGGGTCCATCCGTGGCCGAGCTGTGTGTGGCCTGAAGTGGTACTTGACCAGCTCCTTCTCTGAATTGCCTACGCATTGGGAGGTATGAATCTCATACATTCCCTGACCAAGTGTAAGGGGATAAGGGGTTCCCTCCAAATGCTTAATTCTTAGAATGTTTTATATGTTTCACAACTGCCAAGATAGTTCCAACAATATAATCTAGTCATTAGGATACCGGGGCAGCTTGTTTGGCCTTTCGAAGAACCCCTGGGTGCGAATGTAGGTGAAATTGGGAAACTGAATGAATAGGAAGGCATAGTTCTTGAGAAGGGCCCTAGCACTATGAGAGACTCTTCTCTCAAAATCACCTCCAAGCAGCCAGATGATGTAGGCAGTAAAAGCATCATTTACCCTACAATAGTCCCTTTTGAAATTCTTGTACTATAGCTAAGGGTACTTGTCATATGGTTTTAGCTCTCTACCCGATGCCTCATTGGGAATTGCAGACAATCCACTATAATACCATTGATTAGCAAGTGAATATACCAAGTAGGACATCATATAGAACTTGGATTTTTTTTTCACACTAGAAAATTGCTCATCGAAGCAATTACTGATTATCTCCCCCCAATAGAACGCAGTGTGATCCCCACAGAGAATTTGTTCAATGAAATACAACATCCACTCCTGGAAGAATGCCACAATAGGAAGGCCCATTATTATGTTCATTAGGGTAACCAAATTGTGATAGTCCTCAAAGAATTCATTGTGGTAGAGCTCTTGAGGAAATTTGGCGGCATTGCCCCTCCTTTCCTTCAACCAATACTGGTTGATCAACTTTTTTCACTTCAATGGATCCCCAACCCACAATGCCTTGTACTCCTGAATATTTGGGGTCTCCATGCTCTTGAAGATGGGTATGTGAAAATTTCTTGTTATCTTGAGAGGGGACATTTCAGCCAAGATATTGCAATCTTTGTCCACAATGGTCCTTGTTTCAAGTTCGTATGCCTCCTAGCATGCCATTACCAACTTGGGGGCAATTAAGGTGGACGGGAAACCTACAGCCTTGGCAAGTTCATTGCTTCTGATCAATCTTGCATTATCAATCTTTGGCTCTATTCAAACTCTTCATGTAAAATCATCAATATCGACATGTTCGATATTGGTATCCGTGATATCCCTCCAACTAATGGTGATCTTGGAATGCAATGGAACTCCCTGGAATTGATACTTCATTTGATCTTTGTCTTCTTTTCCTTGAGGTGTTTTGGTGGTTCTTTTCCCTTTGTCCTTGGCTGCCCCGGAAGTTTCTACACCATATTCCATAAATCCTGCATAGAGAGATGAGAGTTAGCAAAATTAAACATGAGGATGAAACCTCAAACAAACCCATACAAATCAAGGTTAGATCCAAAATTGCTACTTAGGAAAATCCTAACACTTGATGATAATAATACTGGAAGGAAAATGGATGATTGAGGCCCCAAGGGCCAGACTCCCCCTAGCAGAATGTTGTTTGGAAGGGCAAACAAGGCAAGGTTCTCCTGGTGACTTCTCCTGATCTTGGATTTACTTAACAAAGGTTTGATGTGGGAGAAGGTCAATTTTAAGCATGTGGGCTGAAGTCCATTTTCAATTTGGAGGCCGTTTGAGTCATCATTTTGTCATTTGGGCCCTAGCTGTAGGAAAGTTGTCCAAGGTTGGTTGTTTGGAATAGTGCAGGGAAAATGACATTCGAAGCGGTGGGCTTCGGAGTTCAGGCCATAGGGGTTAGGAAGCTTCTTGGGAATAGCTGTATGGAATGGCGAATCATAGACAAAATTTTGGGGACATAAGTTTGGAGGATTAGAGCCGAGGCGGGTTTAATAGATAGTCAAAAACTTAAGAGGCGAATTGAGGTTTGGGGCCTTGTGTTCAAGAAGGTAGATAGGTTTGGCCATTCGAGACGGTGGAAGAAAGATGGAAGTTCAGGGACGGAAGTCCAAAAGATGGAGTCTAAGCAAATTTTACACGAATCACTTCCTCGTTCAAATCATGCAGGGCGAAAGGGCGACCCGGGCCCGGGAGTCAGAAAGACATCCCAAGGCGGCCATATAAAATGAAAAATCAGAGATGGCAACCCGAGGATGAAAGTTTGAGGGCCAAGGTCCAAGGGAAACTCCAAAGTTTGGTTTTTGTTATAAGTTTCAGGCAGACTTCACAAGCCCGAGGTCCAAGGGCCTAGAGAACGAAGGTCATCGACCGTCGGTAATGACAAAGCGGATAGGGAAACCCGGGGTCAGGAGCTCGAGGGGAAGCTTTGCCACTGGAGTGATTTTTTTGTTAAGTTTTATGTCGCGGTAGGGGAGAGGCTCGGACTCAAGGGGCACAGTTGCCTTCCCCAAAGAACAACAATGAGACGGTATCATTCTAGAGTTTGATTTTGATGTCGTATGGTGTGTTTTCAGTTTCAAACTCCTGGATTTTTTAAATTTAGGGCAATATTATCGGATTACCAGTCCCTTTCCTCCTCGTTCTTAAGTTTTGACCTATGAATTTGAGGAAAAGGAGAAAAGATAGGCAGGCGACAATCCTACCTCGAGGGCCCAAAACAATGGAAGTCTGAATTCTCGATGAGCGGCGAAGTTGAGATCTGGACACGAAGGCAGGAATTGCTGGGGGTGCACAATGCTTCATGTTTCTTCCTGACATGCAAAAATGATAGGTCAAAACTATTTAAATAGCCCCTTCAACTACAATAAATAACCCCCTTAATGAATGATGGTACAGTGGCCACTAGGTAGGTGAATTTAAATTTCCAGGATGACGGTGAGAGGACCAGGGCCCAAGATCCAGAAGTCAGTCAGAGGATAGCCACTGGAAACTCCACCAAGTAAAACTAAATGACAAAGGAAACATTAGGGTCTGAAGTCCAAGAGGATGAAGGTCAATGACTGTCAGAAATAACGGAGACCACGAGGAGACCCGAGAGGAGAATCTCGAAGAGATGAGCCCAAAATTTTAGGAGGACGAAGGTCAACGACCGTGATGTTTTGATAAGGGAAGAAAATGGTTGTCCAAGCACCGTGGGCCAAATTCCGAGAAGACAATAGGTTACAACCGTGCGGAACAGTGGAACCAAAAGGGAAACCCACAAGGGTAAACCCGAGGGTTCATGCCTGGAGAGTCCCACAAACACCAAAAAGGAAAACCGATAGAGAAAACCTAAAAGGGCTTAACACTTAGTAATTTTCAAGGGGGGAAAATTTGGTCAAGCTTAAATGAGTCTTGAGAATGTGTTGACCATCAAGGACACCAAAATGGCGCATGAAAAATGAGGCAAAGCAAAAAGGACCCGACAAGGAAAAAAGGAAAGAGAGGGTCCTCGTTCCGAACGAGGCATGTGTGCATGGGCACAACACCCTCACCATTCAAAATTTTCAACAAGAATTGAGGAAAAACCAAGGTAAAAGGGTGGCCAATAATGGTAGGAGTGATAGTAACACATAGAAGAAGAAAAGTAAAATTGCTAAAACTTCAACCTAGGATGCCACAATGGATACTTTGGTTGTTCAGAAAGGCCCCCTGAATTTTGAAGTGAAGCTCCAATTCCTATCTTATGAATGGAATACTATCAATGATCTCAATTTTTTGGGAGACCTATAGGTTGCTTGAGGTCTTGTGCTAGTCTTTGTTTTCTATGTTTTCATTTTGTTGGTCAGACTATTTAAGTTTAAGTTTCTATTTTAATGTTGGTTAGGAATCTCACTTCTCGTGAGCCCCTTATTCACCTCTATGTTTATTTTGTAATGGGTACTTTCCTTTCCAGTCTTAATCTATTCAAAACATCAATTAATTAATAAATCCTTAAATGATTGTAAAAATGTAAATAAATATAATTTACAACACCACATTAATGCACAAGTAAGTCCATTTTATTTAATAGAGCCCTAAACTTAATGTGAATATGTAAAATACATATTACAAAACTAAAATAAGGAATAATTAAGTTCATTTTATTTAATATTCATTCCCAAATTCAGTGTGAAAAAGGGATATTTTGTCCTACACTACAGAGCTATGTTTCCAAAAACAAGAAATGGATATCATAACATCAACAACAAGGTGATAAGAATTGAAATATTTAGAGGTTTCATATATAAAAAAATTATATATATATTAAAAAAGTTAGATTCATTATTATTATTTTATTAGATAAGAAGTGAAGAGCCATGATCCTATACAAAGAAAATAACATGGCTGAACAATAGGACAAAATAGACTAGCCAAACATAGCCACTAGTCAGAAATAGTAGGGCTAGAAGAAAAAAAAAAAAACCAATATCAAAGAGGAGCTACCAGTAGGAAACAACCCAAAAACAACAAGAGAGAAACAACTCAACCCCTAGAGCTAGGAACCAAAGCCTCCAAGGGCCTATTACAAATATTGGTGTTCTTATATTTCTTCTTTCATTGCATATTGTCCAATATAAATCTGAAACAAAATTAGTTGGATCAAAAGGGGAAGAGTCCCATTCAAAGTAACTAACAAGTGAAGCAAAATATGCTTTAGGTGAAGCATTCAAGACCAAGGCCAAAGTAGTAGGAATTTAAGTTAAACCAACCTTATTCAACATGGGGGTAGTAGGTGTCTTGGGGGAGGCAACACACATAGCAGGTAGAGTAGCCTTATCTTGAAATAGTACAGTAGAAGCCTTCGAACTAGTAGTGCCATCAACAATAGGTTAAAAAAAATTTAAAGAAGGAGAAGGAGGCCTATAATCCTCACTATTAGAAGAAGTTTCATCAAGCTACACTATAAAAATTTCTCTAATAGCATTATTCCACCAAGTGGAGGAAGAAACAAGATGGGCACAATGAGGACAATCATGAGCAAGGTGTCCAGTAGAAAAACAACATCTACAACAAAAAGGGATACCTTCATAATCCAAGAGATGAAACTAAGACTAACCATTAACCTGAAGCACTACCTCTCCAAGTAAAGCCTAAGATAAATCAACCTCCACCAAAATCCTTGTAAAGGAGGTGAGAGTAAAATTCTTGGAAGCAGTGTCTACTTTCAAAAATCTACCATGAGAATTTCCAATGTTCTCAATAGCATTGGTTCAGAACTACAACTGTAAGGGGAGATACAAAAATCTCACCCAAATTGGCATAACATTAGTGGGCTCCTTTAAGGTGTTGAAGGAATGAACCCAAGGCATAATGGACAAGGGATGAGAGTCTCATTCCCATAGTCCATGATCTAAAATTGATTGTCTATCTGTAGAAGAACAAAATCCAACTACAAAAACCCTCCAGAAGAATGATAAATCTCCATAATACCTTTAAGAAATAGAGACCAGTGATTGGAAATCTAGAGATTTAGATAAGAAAGGGGAGGCCACCAGTAGAAAAAATTGCAAAAAAGGCAATTTTGGAATAGAAATCAATATGGTCAGAGATTTCCTTTCCCAGAGAGATTATAAGGGAAGCACTATCATATTATAAAGCTTGCAGAGAGCCCACCCTAACTTTCTTATTCCATACAACATCCACAAAAGAAGTCTAAATAGGTCTCTTCATTGTAGAAGAACACTCACAAAACCCCTTAGCAGTAGATTTTGGGCCAACCTTAGCCTCAACCACAACTGGTGAACAACTCTGATAGGGTGTGATATTCATAACCAAGTCATAGTCAGATGGTGAAGCTGCAAATAGGACCACCATAGGAGAGTGGCAACAATGAATAGGAGAGCAAGAGTAGGAGGATTTCAAAAATTGGCATAGGACAAGAAGGGTAAGAGGAGCCATCCATGTTTCTATTGGTCTTAAAACTAAGAACTGTTAAAACCCAATTTTGATTCATTATAAAAATTTACTATACTTATTTTCAAAAAATTAGATTCATTCTAAGATCTTTAATCTCACATAAATAAATATGCATGCAAGTTAAATTTTGTTAAATACAAAAAATAATAAAAATAAAATCCAGTAATATTATATCTCATTTTTAAATAAGTTAAAATATTTTTCATTTCAAAATGAAAATAAAATTATCGTAATTGTTTGTAATAATATTTGTATGTAATATTAAAAGATATGATCAAATCTTAATTAAATTATTCATTATCTATGTTTGATGTTGATGGAGTGCTTCTGATTGCTTGACCTTACTCAATTTCAACTCCATGTAAACTTTCCTCTATATGATCTTCAAATACATCTATTTACAATTTATCACTTCCATAATCCATTGAACCATCATAGTCCCACATCCTATGAGGCCCTAACTTATAATCAATGGAAGTTGGAGATAAAATATGATGATTTGAATGTACATACATAAAATCTTCTATCTTTTTGATACCTAACCTATTACACTTCATAGAATAGATGAGGGAATAATCACTCCATTTTCATTCAAATGTGGAGGAACTAGATACTTGTTTATACATAATGAAATTAAATAATATAGAACTTTAAGATAAATTATTAATAAAATATATTTTTAATTCAGCTATCATATGACTAAATATGCAAAATTTTACCTAAGATAACACATGGATTGCAGTGTCTCTTAGTAGTGGTGTTTTTGTTCCATAATTCTCCCAAAGTATTTTTTGTTCAAAATCAATCAATCAAATATAACATCTCTAGATGAGAAAAATTATCCACTCTGTTAATATATTTCAACATTTTGGATAAAGTAGAAATCCAATAGAATTAAGAGGATTGTGAAGAATCTTCCATTTTTTAAAATTATATTACCAAAAAATATCTTGTGTCCCTTGATCAAATGATGGTTATGAATAATAAATATATCTTGTAACCTATCCCTCATCTTATCTAGCTTCTCAAACACATCTCACATGCATGTTTTATTACTATTAAAAGATCAAGGACATCAAGAATAGGCCAATAAAGTGTCAAAAGGTCACCTATTTAATTCCAAGACAAAAATGATACACTAACAATTATGAGAACAAAAATTTCATCACATGCTAGGTTGCTACTACTTGGTCTATCTCTCAATTTCCCCAGTTCATTGGACAACACCATTTTCCTTAATGATTCTTCTACCTTCACAATTTGATCAACCATGATAAAAATAGAAGAAAATTGTGTTTATACACATTAAATAGCTACAAAAAACATATTTCATATATAGGGCACATGACATAGAGTGTTTTACAATAGAATGTTGTATTACTTTGATATTTGCAACTACCTTACTAATCCAAGGAAGCTTATTATGCAAATATTTAAGAAGTATGTTCATGCAATGAACTACACATGGTGTCCAAATTTTATTTAGATATTCATCTTCAATCTTCCCTCCTACCAATACATTAATTGAAGCATTACTAGTTATAACTTGTACAACATTATTTCTCCCTGCTTGTTCAATTTCTTCTTGGAAAAAGGCCTACCTAATATTATGCATCTTTCACATGACTAGAAGTATCATGTGATTTGATAAACATTGTACCCTTAGGTGAAGAAACAATAATATTTATTAGTGGCCTACGTCCAATGTTAGTCCAACCATATGAAACTATAAAAACATATCTTTAGGACCAACTATCTATAATTTTGTGTAGTATTTCCTCAATGTGTTTATTCTCATCATCTAAAACAATAGTGTGGATGTTTTCAAATCTTGGAGGCACGTATCCTTTAGGTGCATTATTGACCGTCCTTATAGGCTCTTTCCACAAAGGAGACCTAGCTATGTTGATTAGAATTCCAAAACTGAATAAAATTCTTCCAATAGTAGCATCAAATTTTTTTCGTTAGTAACATAAAACAATTTTGAGTTTTCCATTCATAAAGAGAGGTAGAAGAATTAATTGAAAATGGTGGCCTCCCTACTTGAGAATATTTTGATTTTTCATGTAGTGATTCAATAGATTTTAGAGACTCTACAAAATTAAAATATTTGATCAAATCACCCCTTTATCATTTTGGAATTTTATTGCAAACAACTATTTGTTCTTTCTTTCCAAACCCCCAACAAATGATACTGAACTTGTGCAATTAAACTAGACTTGTTTATTTTCCAATGTGGGAAAATTCATTGCCTACTTCTATAACTACCATAATTTATTGTTTAATAGTTTCTAGTTATTGTGATATTCTTCCACAACCTTTTCTCAAATTTCTTCTTTTATTTGTTATACTCTATGGGATTTGTATATTGACTGTTTTCTAATTCTAACATGGAAGGGATGGAAGAAGTGCAAACCATTTTTCCTTGAAAAAATACATTTTCAAAATTAAAAAATACAATCAATATATATGTTTCAAAAATTAAAATCATATACTTTTTTACTATAAAAAGGGAATGTATATTTGTATAAAGAATCAATTTGTTTTCTAATTTTTTATAGCAATAAAAATAATGATTAATAAGTCAATTTAAAGAAAAATAAACATACCCAAATGTGATCTTGTAATGAATTATCTTTTTTCTTCTTGTAAATATTTCAATCAATTCTCTTCATAAATATTGTCTAATAAATTCTAATCATCTTCTGAATCCTTTTACAAAATTTTTAAAAGATATATATTAAAATAAAATAAAAATAGTTTCATTTAAAATCCATTAACTATATATATATAATAGTTATATTTAGAACAACTTTAAATATATATACATTTATATTTAGCCACAAATTTCTAAAATAATTTAAGAACAACAAAAACTAGAAATATGATGAGAAAAATAAAAAGTACAAATCATATTTCTATATTTTAATTTCAGTTACAATTTATAATAAAAATAATAATTGATTTTTTATATCATTAAAAAAATAATATAAAAATGAAAAGGTTTAAAATAATTTAAATGTTTAATTTTTTATTAAATCACTTAAATTTTATTCTTTTATTTAGAAAATAATATATTACATTATATTTTTCTAGAGTCTATTATTCTAGGACTCGTCACATGCATATGTGGAAATTCTAGCTTAGAGTTAATACAATATTTAATGACATAAAATAGTATCTAATATTATAAATTATTCAATAATATATTATATTTTATTTTCCTAGATTCTATTATTGTAGGACTCGTCACATGCATATGTGGAAATTCCATCTTAGGGTTCATGCAATATTTAACAACATAAATTAGTATCTTTGGAAATTTTATCTAAATGTACAACTATGATCACATTTACACCAAACAAAAGATAAATAACAAGCGACTCCTCTAAATATTTTCCTAAAGTCTATTAGCTAGCGATAGGAAGTCAGAATTTAATACATGGATCAAGGCATGCGAGGAATGTTGAAATTAATTACTCATTACACTGAAAGCGTTATATAGTGAAAGCAACAATGAATATTCCGTAAACTTTTTGAAGCTTCATTGAAAATGTTAGGCAGGTGGAAGTCATGTGATAAATTAAAAGTTAAAATTTAAGAAGAAAGTGTAAGTAAAGAAAAAATAATAATTATAAAAAATTGAAATTCATATTTTTATAACATTTAATATTTGTTTTTATAGAATTATCTTTATCTATTTACTAAGAGTTGTTTTTTGTTTTTAAATTATTTAAGAATGAATATTATTTAAAATTCTTATATATATATTTTTAAATTACTTAAGAATTAATTATTTAAGAGTATTTTTTGTAGTTTTAAAACAATAGTCTTAGTGAGACCATGAAACAAACATATACTTCAGAGGTAACCAAAGTAAAACAATACGTTATGAAGGTGGTGGTTTGGAATCCAAAGGACAAGATAGTCTTTGGGTGGTAACATAGGTAGACCTTGTTGGAACCTTCAAAGTTTGGAAAAATTTGAAGGTGCCATGTTTAAAATTTTGATACAACACTCACAAACATGGTTGTCAAATCTACTCGGAGAGCCTACTTTGAAAAATCAAAATTTGAAGCCACTGCAATTTCATGCAAAATCACATTGCAGGCATGTTTATTTGATATATGGGAGTGTGCACGTTAGTTTTCATCTCCATACCATATGATTTGACAAATTTTTAAAGCGACAAGTTGGGTTTTTGAGAAAATTTGTTGTCAACATAGTGAAAATCTGTTAAAATGATCAACTTTGAAAGAATTTTAAGCAACTAGAAGATTGTCAAGACAAATCAATTGGTTCTTTTGATTCTCCCCATCTCAATGTGCATCCATGTCAGTTTTCAGAACTTCGGGACATCATTTGATATTTTTTCAAAATCAAATCCAAATACATTTTGTCATAGTTTGTGATTGCATCTCTAGAACAGCTACAGAATGGTCGAGTTCGATTTTCAATATTTTTCTGAGGAAGAGGATTTGAGAAAAACCTTCCTACACACCTACTCATGGAGCCTAAATGAACTAATTCCCAAAGCTATAGATTCACAGGAGAAGATTTGGTATTTTTTCAAAAGGCCAAATTGGCATGCTTTAGATGGTTTTCACAAGTGCAGTTTCAGAAACAGGCTAAGTGGGATATTTTGAACATTAATATCTCGCAGCTCAGGATGAGTTTCTACAAGCCATTTTTTGCAATAGTTAGATTTGGCACCCCGAAAAATTTGCAAATCGTGAAATTCTAAGGTTGACCCAATTGGTGTTTTGGCCTCAAATATCTCCAATTTTAGTTTTGTTGAATGTCGAAATCATTTGGTGCATTATTTTTTTTTAAATGCATTGTTTCCAATACATGGTCCGCGAGGACAGTTTACAAAGGAAGTACCTTGATTTGGTGAGTTGTTCAAAATCCATCAGAAAACCCACTTCCAAAATAAATAATTATAGTCCCTTGCAAATTTTCGTGGCTCCAGGATGCTCCGTGTGCCCATGGTGAAATTACTTTGTTTTCCCTCTAGTGGAAATTGTATAAAACATTTGATGTGTTTTAAAATGAACAAGATGTGGATATCCATCAAAGCATAATCGAAAGAGGAATTTTATTAGATGTTGCAGTTGCCAGTACCTCGACAGACATGTATAAGAAAGTGGAAGCATAAGCAAGAAATCTGAACCTGTGAACCCCTAAACCTACAAATGCATAAGAGCAACAAAACACATTAGTTGTTAGATCAAATGCATGCAAACAAGTATGAGATATTCCCTATAAAATCCATCTATTCAAACTAAATTAGGAGATGAAGAACACAATAAACTTTAAATAAAAGAGATTTAATCCTAATTAAGCTAATAGCATGATGATCTTATGGGGGAATTGGTGCCAATGAAGTGTTGTAATTGGCCCTTTCCCAATTCCTAAGTAGCAATGGTATGTGATGGAGAGATGGTCAAATATCCAAAGAGATTTGAGCATAACCATGTTGCAAATCTTGAAAGATGATGAATGGTTGATTGAAATGGGCGAAATTGGCTCTCAATGTGAAGAGAGTAACTTTGCATATGATTGTGGATGATGATGGATTTGAGTATAGTAAGTCTACTCAAATTGTGGATGATCGAATGAGAGGAAGAGTCTCTCATTTATAGATTCCAATCTTGGAAGAATGAATGAAAATAAGCAATGTGGGATCATTCAACATCCAATGGCCAAGTGCCACTTGTCAAGATGTGAATGGTTGAAGGTTGAGCACATTTTTATCAATGTGCAGGTTAAATGTCATGAGATTCAAATTTGAAATTTGAATGTGACATGCTGGAGGGAGAGAAGAATGGAGTTAATGTCACTTGGCTAAATGCACAAGGACATTTAAGAGGCCTTCAATGCCTTGTTGGAAGTACCCTTCCCACTCAATTTTGAATTTAAATTTGAGGGAATATTCCCTTTTGATGCTTTGTGAGGGAAAATAGATGAATTAATAAATCAAAGTAATTGATTTATTGCTCAAGTTGCATTCTCTAGAGAATGTGACATAGATTAAGATTAAATTAATCAAAGTTTAATTAATTTAATGAGGAATTTAGGAGAGATGTGACAATTTAGACTTAAATTTATGAATTGATTTAAATCAAATTGAGAGGAAGGGTTTAATTAATAAATGATTTGATTTATTTAACTAAAGGGGATAATGTTAGATTAAACTAAATAATGTTTAATTTATTCAATTTAATAAGAAGACTTTAGGGATTTAATCAAATAAAATGAATTATTTAATTAAAAGGATTTTTACAGAATTAATTAAATAAAATTGATTTATTTAATTAACAGGAGATGATGAATTAATTAGATAAAGTTGATTTATTTAAATAAGAGATGAAAAGCAATGAATTTAATCAAATATAGATTATTCGATTAAATGACTAGCAAAGGAGATGATTCAGGATGAAATAGTGTTAGTAAATCAGGATTCAGTGTGTCGGATCAAATTGTATATTTTTCATGTCTACAAAACCATTTTCTACTGTCACATTGAAAAGGCCATACAAAAAATGGATTTGTTGATTTGAATGTTGAGCAGACATGGTATCCACAAAATGGCTTTGTTGACAAGGTGATAGAAACTATCCAACAACCAAAGTATTCTCGTAGCCACTACGAGGAGCCAAAGCATGATGTATGGCGGTATTACGGTGAAAGCATACAATGAAAATTTTATAAGATGTTTAAGGAGTGAATTATTAATAAAATAATATTTTGGTGGAAGATAAATCAAAAAAGGAACTGTGAATATTTCCACTAAGAGGTAAATTGTTTTCACCGAGAGAATTAATTGAAAAATGAATTAAGGAGTGGGTAATTATTTTACCCTGGGAATATAGTGAAAAAATGTAAAGGTGAATATGAATAAGAAAGAAGAAATCACAATAATTACAATGAAAGCGTTATATAGTGAAAGCAACAACGAATATTCTGTAAATTTTTTGAAGCTTCATTGAAAATGATAGGAGGTGGAAGTCATGTGATAAATTAAAATTGAAAATTTAAGAAGAAAGTGTTAAGTAAAGAAAAAATAATAATTATAAAAAATTGAAACTCATATTTTTATAACATTTAATATTTGTTTTTATAGAATTATCTTTATCTATTTGCTAAGAGTTTTTTTTTGTTTTTAAATTATTTAAGAATGAATATTATATAAAATTCTTATATATATTTTTAAATTACTTAAGAATTAATTATTTAAGAGTATTTTTTGTAGTTTTAAGGTTGAATGGGGTTGAGCAAAGGATATTGAAATGGGAAGAAAATTGATAGGGTAAACAAGGAGGTGGTGCCTATATATTTTCAGTGTCAACAGGGTCTAGGCTTGCTTGCTATCAAATATGCCTCAAAGGCCCTCTTTGTCGATTAATATTTTGCAATTCTGAGCTCATCTTGAAAATACATTTGGTAGAATTTTTTTTGGTACATAGGGTAACACGCCTGTTCAATTTTGTGCCTCCTAGATGAGTTTTGATGGGTTAATTAATGCTTTGCTAACTGCAACCGAGCCAAATTTGGTGTTTTGAAAAGTTTCAAACTTTCAAATTATAAGGGCAACCCATTTCTCATTTTGGTCTAAAACATCTCCATCTCCATTTTCATCAAAAATAGAGGTCATTTGATACATTATTTTAATGTATTTCAGGTGTGGCAAACACGTCCCGAGGGCCAGTTTACAAAGGAGGTACATGATTTTTTAAGGCTAGGAAAAAAATGATTTAAAACACATGTTTGAAATAATTGATTATGATCACATGAAAAAAAACATGGCTCCAAGTGTCCTAGTTTACGTGTAGTGAATTTCCTCCAATTGGGCGGTAGGTGTAATTAAAATTTGCATTTTTTCTAATGTTTCAAATTCTTATGTTTAAAATATTTTTGAATATTTTAAACATTATGAAAATGTGAAAAATGCATTTAGGGAAAAACATAAAGTACAATTTCAAATGTTTAGGAGGAAAAACAAGTTTAATTCTTGTTTCCGATTGGCTCAACACGACACTCATGACACTCACAGTTGCATGACAAAAATCATCGCCATGGCTAGTTTGTAGTATCTTTTCCTCATCACATCAGTGATGGAGTGATACTATGTTCTCTCATCACCCCTCTTTGTTATGTAATTCATTTCTCTCATTGCATTCGAGATACACAATGGTATGCTTTATATCGTGCATCACGGTTTTGTATCTGTATCTTCTCAATGTATTGGTGATGCACAATGGTGCTTTTTCCTCCATATCACACATTGCTAATATCTTATTCCATTTTCTCTTTGCATTCATGATGCACAATATGCGTGTGTGTGGAGATGACAAGACTATGAAAAGCATCCATGGCAATATTTGATGGGATTTTAATGGTGAGAAACTAAATCAAGGGTGAAATGCATGGGTGAATGAAGTCTTCTACAGTAGATGGAAAAATAATTAAAGATTTTCCAACTAAAATATAGAGGTTTTGTAATGTTGGTAAATAAAACGGTAAAAGATGCACGGGTAAAAGGGTTTTCACAGTCGATGAGGAGGAGTGAATATTTTTCGCGATGAAGCAAACTTTTAGCTTCAAATAAAACAAAATATTTTCAGCTGCAGGGAAAAGTAAATAAAGATGGAAGCATTCATAGTAAAAAATGAATTTTATATTGTAAGGCAAGTATAATTGAATGAAGAGGCAAGAATTAAAATGCAAATGGGGCTTTTCTTCAAGCTGAGGTGGTTATTGATCAATGGGGCTGAGTTCACCATATGTTTGTTCTTGATCTCCATTTAGGGTTTTGAATTTTCCTTAAATGTGGTTTTATGCTTCATTTGTAGGGGGTTGGTTGTTCTGTAATTAATCACGAAGAATATTGTAATGATAGTACAGAGCGTTTCAAGGTTTGTTCTTAGGTTTGAGTTTGTCAGTACATATATATTTCTGATAGCAATACTGGCAATATAATACAAAATTGTAAAAATTCAAAACCATTTTCTCTTCTATGTACTTGTTTATGAGTTATGAATAATATAATCAAGAATTGTCTTGTTCGGCTCCATTGATTTCTAGTGGGTGTATGGTTTTTTTCTTTCTCATTAATTCAAGGAATTAATATACATGCTTGAGTGAAGCTATAGGTTTATGTGAATTAAGTGCTAGGATATCAGTAAGAAGTTGTGGTTCAGAATAAAATGTTGATGTATTGTAATGCAATAATGTCAAAGCTTAGATGATGTTGTGTGTTAAATTGTTATCAGATTGTATATGTATTGGAATTGAATCCATTCCAAGGATGAGGCACTGAACTAAGTGTACTATCCATGTTACATTTTGTTGGTTAATTTAGTAGTTAATCACAATTTAAAATCAATTTTACTTATCAATTTCAGTGTAATTGTGTGTTGAACTTAATGTATTACATCTCTCATGTTTAAATCAGGCATTACCATAAATTTCAGGCAAACCTTTAGGGTAGCATGTCCATTTAGCATTTGAAGGAGAATTATCTATGTATAGTGTTTTTAATACTTTGGCACACAAGTATCTACAAGTATACTGTTGGGATCACCCTCTCGGGTTTCACAGAGCTCGAAGTGCATGGTAGAAAGGATTTTAATGCAATCTCCCATTCGTTGGCCAAATATTTTCTTAAATCTGACCATTAGGGTTGGCAGTCCTTTAGGATTCAAGTGGATTGCAGATTTGCGAACCAATAGATTGGTGACTCTATTGGGGAAAATTCCAAAATTAGCCATTTGAAAAGAGTCAATTAGTTTGTTGGTCTATATTTTTAGGTTAGATGATCTAAGTACCTTCATACTTGAAAGATAATTGTTGCAACATTTTTGGTGTATTCTTGAAATTTGGGGCTCTGCTTGTGGAGAGAACTTAGAAATACCTAGATCTTGGAAGAAGCTTTCTACTTATTAAAGATATTTTCCTCTTTCATAGAGGTGACGACTCTACATAAAATTCTACATCATCAGAAGAGTTGGTTGTTGTAGTTCTCGGGTATTTTTCTATTGCAATATTTTTGTATAAAGGTTTTCAACAAAGGTTCTAGTTAATAATGTCCCTTATTCATTACTTTGAGGTATTAGTAGAAAGGGAAATGAGAAAAAATGATATTCTAAAAGAGATCTTGAGAATTAACTAGTTGTAGAGGGAATAAATTTTATTCGCAAATATGTATTGTTGTCCTAGTTCTCCCTCTACAAGTTGTAATGTCATGCCTAAAACATAGCCATGTCCTCAAAGAAAGGTTTTCACGAGTGAGAGATATAATGCTCTTGATTTCAGTAAAATTTAGGGTTAGCCACATTCTATCCCAAGAAGAATTAATGAATGTTTTCCTAAGTTTAGAGGAGATCCTGAAGAATCAGCATGAAGACATTTCCAATTTTTTATTGATTTGATGGAAGATTGTCAAATAATAGAAGAGGATGCTATCATGAAGTTTTTTGTAAGAACTTTAGAAGGCATTGCTGAATATTGGTTTTATAGTTTACTATTGCATTCCATAGGTTCATGGTGTGAGTTTGAAACACTTTTCATTGATCAATTTGATGAAATACCAAATGATAATAGGTGCTTGTTTGAAAGTAGAAATCTGCATATCCAGGAAGAATTGCAAGAGAAATATAAAACCAAAGTTGAATCCATATCATATATTGATGCATTGTGTGATATAGAAATATTTAAGGATGAGTCCCCCTATGGATTTCATGATAGATTCATGAAATTTATGTTTGATATACCAGAATTAGAAAAACTTGATGAATCATTTTGCATTGTTTTATTTTGTGAAAATTGTGAGCTAGGTCTGAGTACCATGCTAGCTCATTTGAAGCCTCCTGACCTTAAGTTTATATATCAATGGATTTCAGTAATTGAGGAAATGATAGATAAATATGGAAGTATTCTTAGGTAACTCAATTTATGTGATGGTACTTTTTCAAGACTTAGTCCGATGGATGCATATGGTATAGGAAAAGACAATGATAATGCATCTTGTAGTGATGAGGATGTTGTTTTTGAGCAACCTACAAAAGAAATCTATCCAAATGAAGACTGAAGCCATAATTATCATGATGAAATGTGTAAGGTTTCTTCTATGTGCTCTAACAATACAAAAAGAGAGATTCAATTTCCTAAATCAAATGAAGGTTGCAATGATGTGGATGAAACTGAAATTATTTTCTCCTCTATGGACTTTGAATATAAAGTTGAAGATTATGTTGATTCTGAAGTGTCAAGTCTTCATTGTAATGACAATGGTATTGCAGATGTAAACATGCAACCAACTGAAAATTTCTCTTATCCGAGTCACTGTGATGATTGCAATTTTTCTTGCAACCTTAAAAAGTGTGAATCTTTTCAAAAGAAGGAAGTAGAGTCAATATCTTTAAGTGGAAAATGTTTCAACCAAGAAAATGATAATATCTTTTTTGAAACCTCACAAGAACAAGATAATGGATATGAACTAAATATCTTATTTGAAGAAGTGTGTAATCAACAATGTTATGATATACTTGGTCTAGCCTCTTCTACAAGTGTTGAGTGTGGCATTGATGCTAGTTTTCATGATGACGAGACAAAGGAGCTTGTTCATTTGAGGAATTCTATTGAAAGTCGTGGTATATCATATGAAACTGACAAAGTGTGCAATGAATTTCAGTTAAAGAGATCATCCACAAGTAGTTGTAATGAAGAAATAAATGTTGGTTTTCAGTTTGACAATGAAGAAAGTAACCCTAGCGATTTTTGTAGGAGTATGAACAAAGAAAGAGGTATGCATGTAGGATATCTACTAAATGAATAAGTTCAAGTAGTTGATTGTCTAGAGAATGTATGTGTTGGTGATGTAAATGCAGGGGACTCTTTTCTTGTTTGATTCTTCACCTTTTTCCATTCCTTTTTCTGGTTTTGAAGTTTTTACTGACTATTTTTCATGATGATAGCATAGATGTGGTTGTACATGAAAGTGAAAATGTAGAGATAAATATTGGTATAGAAAATGAAATTTTTTATGAGTTTTCATTTGAAGAGTGTGATTGTGTCAATCACATGGATGCATATGATGATCTCTTTTTTGGATTTACAGTTCACAGTCCTTTTCATGAGTAGTATGTTTTAGACATTCATGTTGATGCAATAGGAGGTAATGTTGAGTATGATGCTCTTTGGAATAGTGAATGTGTTTTGAACACTCACTATGAGGGATTTATTACAAAAAATGATTTTGAGTCATATGAACCTATAATTGATTCTTTTTTGTGTGATAACATGATGAGTGTTGATAATCTAGTTTATGAACCTGAAATGGAAAACACTGTTTGGGATGCTAATGCCTTTTCTGAGTGTTATGATTTGAGTGTGGACAATGGACTTGTGGATGTTGATAAATATTATTTTTTAGAATCTTGAGACACATGATAATGTGATTGGGCTACGTTGTTGGGATGATGATAAACTCCCTTGTGATGAAATTCAATTGATGGAGTTACAAATGTGTGAGAATTCTTTTCTTAACACGTAGGAGGATTGCACATTTTTTTGAGGGATGATATCTTTTTTGAGCCTAATCATTATGAGGGAGTTAGTAAATGTGATAAGACCGTGTCTTCATATAGTTTTGATCACTATCCTAATATTTTTTCGTTCTTGCCACAAAATCAGAAAATAAAAGGAGATGTAGCCTATCATTTGGTTTCCATGTGATAGTAAAGCTAAACAAGGAGAAAGTTCTCACTTGTTCAAAGACATCCTAACACTTTCTTTTGTAGGAGTGATGTTTCTCATGTTGCTACAGTGTGATAGAGAAAAATATGGATTGAGGGAGATCAGATCTTTTAATATATTTTTTTTTGACAAGGGTAATAATTGACTTCCATTTTTCATTTGGTGGCCTAGGGCCACCAATTGAGGTTAACAATTGAAAATTAAAAGAACTCTATCACCCAATGGACTTGGCACTTGGTCTGCTTCAACCTTGAGATATGTAATCTCTCCATGCCCACAAGGGGCATGCATCCCTAGAAAGAGCCACTAATGGCACCTTCAAATTTTACAAATTTGAAGTTCCTATATCTTTTCAATGTGTCAACAGAGTCTAGGCCTACTTGATGTCAAATATGCCCTAGAGGCCATCTTTGCCAATTAATATTTTTCAATTATGAGCTCATTTTGAAAATCCCTTTGGTAGAATGTTTTTGGTACATAGGGTAACACGTCTATTCAATTGTGTGCCTCTTGGATGAGTTTTGATGGGTTAATTAATGCTTTGTTGACTGCGACAAGGCCAAATTTGGTGTTTTGAAAAGTTTCAAATTTCCAAACTCTAAGGGAAACCCATTTCTCATTTTTGTCTAAAATATCTCTGTCTCCATTTTCATCAAAAACAAATGTCATTTGATACATTATTTTAATGTATTTCAGGTGTGGCGAACACATCCCGAGGGCCAATTTACAAAGGAGGTACCTGATTTTTTATGGATGGGAAAATTGATTTAAAACCCATGTTTTAAATAATTGATTATGATCACACGCAAAAAATCATGGCTCCAAGTGTCCTGATTTGCGCACAATGAATTTCCTCCAATTGGGCGACAAGCATAATTAAAATTTCCATTTTTTCTAATGTTTCAAATGCTTATGTTTAAAATATTTTTGAATATTTTAAACATTATGCAAATGTGAAAAATGCATTTAGGGAAAACATAAAGTAAAATTTCAAATGTTTTGGAGGAAAAGCAAGTTTAATTCTTGCTTCTGATTGGCTCAAGACGACACTCATCACACTCATAGCTGCACATCAAAAATCATTGACATTGGTCATTTGCAGTATCTTTTCCTCATCACATCAGTGATGGAGTGATACCATGTTCTCTTATTTCCCCTCGATGTTATGTATTTATTTTCTCTCATTGCATTTGAGATATGCGATGGTATGCTTCATATTGCACATCACGGTTTTGTATTTGTATCTTCTCAATGTATTGGTGATGTGTCATGGTGCTTTTTCCTCCATTTCGCACATTGCTAATATCTTATTCCCTTTTCTCTTTACATTTGTGATGTGTGATATACGTGTGTGGAGATGTCAGGACTATTAAAAGCATCCATGACAATATTTGATGCAATTTTAATGGTGAGGAAACAAATCAAGGGTGAAATGCATAGGTGAATGAAGTATTCTACAACAGATGGAAAAAGAATTAAAGCTTTTTTGACTAAGTAAAAAATTAAAGGCTTTGTATTTATGGTAAATAAAATGGTAAAAGATGCACAAGTAAAAGGGTTTTCACAGCCGATGACGAGTGAAGAGTTTTGTGATGAAGCAAAATTTCAGCTACAAATAAAACAAAATATTTTTAGCTGCAGGGAAAAGTAAATAAAGAATGGAAGCCTTCAGAGTAACAAAAGAATTTTTTGTTGCAAGGCAATTAAGAGTGAATGAAGAAGCGAGAATTAAAATGTTGATGGGGCTTTTCTTCCCTAAGGCTGTTATTGATCAATGGGGTTGAGTTTGCCAGATGTTTGTTCTTGATCTCCATTTAGGGTTTTGCATTTTCCTTAAATGTGGTTCTAAAATTCATTTGTAGGGGATTGGTTGTTCTGTAATTAATCACGAAGAATATTATAATGAGAATACAAAGCATTTCAGGGTTTGGTATTAGGTTTGAGTTTTTCAATACATATTTATTTCTGATAGCAATACTGGCAATATAATACAAAATGGTGAAAATTCAAAGCCATTTTCTCTCTTATGTACTTGTTTTATGAGTTATGAATAATATAATCAAGGATTGTATTTCTCATCTCCATTGATTTCCAATGGGTGTATGGTTTTGTTCTTGCTCATTAATTCAAGGAATTAAAATAAATTCTTGAGTGACGCTATAGGTTTATGTGAATTATGTGCTAGGATATCAGTAAGAAAATGTGGTTGAGAATTAAATTTTGATGTACAGTAATGCAGTAATGTCAAATCTTAGATGATGTTGTGTGTTAAATTGTTATCAAGTTGTATAGGTATTGGAATTAACTATGTTCCAAGGATGAGGCACTTATCTAAGTGTGTTATTCATTTTAAATTTTGTTGGTTAATTCAACAGCTAATCACAATTTAAAATCAATTTTACTTATCAATTTTAGTGTAATTGTGTGTGGAACTTAATGTATTACATCTCTCATGTTTAAATCAAGCATAACCATAAAGGTCAGCCAAACCTTTATGGTAGCATGTCCATTTAGCATTTGAAGGAGAATTATCTATTTACAGTGTATTTGATACTTTGTCACACAAGCATCTACAAGTATACTATTGGGATCACCCTCCCGGGTTTCACAGAGCTTGAAGTGCAGGGGAGAAAGAATTTTAATGCAATCTCCCATTCGTTGGCCAAATCTCTGCTTGAATCTAATGATTAGGCCTGATATCCCTTTAGGATTCAAGTGGATTGTAGATTTAGGAACCAACATGTGGTGCAACTAGTAAATGGTGGAAAATATTAGGTTGAGTTAGGAGAAAAAAGAGAATTTTAATGTTAATATTTGTAGATGGAGAAGTTGTGCCAGTGAAGGAATGTTTATGCTAGCTGGTAGAGGAGTCAAGTTATATAAGGTTTAATAATGCAATACATTGATTGTAATAGTGCATTTTTCTATGAAATTTAAAGAAATAAATGTATTTGATTTGGTTTTCAAATTTGAATAAGCTTCCGTGTGTAATGATGTATTTGATTTAAATCAACACAAGTTATTTTTTATTTTAAATTAACCATCATTGAGTCTTTTCTAATCTAAAATTAGGGATTTGGGTGAAAAATTGAAGATTTGTGGTTTTGTCTCCATCACTTGGTATGAGAGCTAGTGGTCTTGAGTGTGTCGGATGAGCTATCAAATGAGAGGTAGTTCACACCAAGACCTGTGGGTGGAGAGGGAAGTGAGCAGAGGTTTGGAGACACAAGTAGATTGTCGACCATGAGTTAGTTTATGACAAAACCTATTGATTGAGGAACTGTGAATGAAGCTCAAAATTACTATTATAGATGTGTAGAGTCATAAGCGATTGAGGGATAGAAAGTGTAAATTTGGAAGCATGAGTGAGAAGCTAAAAAATATCATTGTAGATGTGTGGATTCTTGAATGGTTGAAAGAAAAGTGTAGTAAAAAGTGTTGTGGTGATGACAGATTACAATAAAAGAAGTGGAATACTCATTTGGATCGAGGTATTCTTGTAGCATGGAGGTTGCAAGGATTGAGTCTAGTGAAGACATGATAGAGGAGGGAATGCAGAGAAGAAGATGAAGAGTATTTGGTGGAGGAGGTTGGGATTTCAGAGATGGAGTTTGCTAGAGATTTTTCATAGTCTTGAGGGGTGATTCTATCACCTAACTCCACCTTTGTGAGCCCATGCTCATAAAATTCTTACTCAATGTGTCTGATGCAAGGGCATCCAAGCGAATGCACAATCCTATGTCAACCAAAAAAAAATTCTTCGAGTGATCAATGAGGTTTCATGGAAATCCCTCTTGTGAGAGGATTCACTCTATATTGGATTAAATGCTAAAAATTTCACTATCATATGCCATTTGGTTTTCAGTCTAAGTTACTAGTAAGCAATTACATCAAAATGCATTTTTTTCTACATGTTCATTGGCAATGAGATAATATGTTTTGATGAACTCTTTGAATATGGGTCCCTCCAAATTGAAGTTGTCACCTTGCTTAAAGATACTAACATTTTATGGGGAATGAGAAAGAAAATTAAAAATTTATGGTTTAAAAAAATATGTGATGGAGAAATGTTCGAGCTAGGAAGATTAAGAGATGAGAGAATGTGAAAAAATAGTGGAGTCATTTTAAATAAAAATAGAGAAAGTCATGAAGGGAGGAGAGGAAGGCTCGACTTAAGGAAGATTGGGAACTGTGGGAGAGTGTAGAATATGCAGAAAAACCCTTCTTTCTCACGCCTTGGAGATGGTAATTTTAGAGAAAAGTGAAGAGAGGACTTAGCGGCTAGAAGAGAAGAATAGGGGTGATTAAATACAAAAACATAGAAGGTAGTGTAGTATACATTTCAGTTTTCGAATGTGGGAAGGGTTGTGATAGATTAAAGAGATGCGACAAAAGGAAGGTATTGCTCTTGCAGCCAAAGGGAGCAACATGTAAGCCTACACCACATCAATACTAGCATAGACTAGATTAAGATTAATGCTAAAACACATAGCACCAAGATATAATAGCAAGAAAAATAAGAGCACCCAAGGAAGATGGGGAGAACTAGCACCATACTAAATGGCCTGATGAATAAAAATGCAATGTGTTTGCAGTACGAAAATGTCAAATGTAGGGAAAAGGTGAGTGGATTTTGCAGCAGGAGAGCAACGAGGAAAGTCTGAGCCCATAGGGGATTGACATGAAGAAGTCGATGCATAGAGAGGGAAAAGCTTATGTCTAAGCAGTAAATCAATATGACATAGATGGAATGAAGTTGGCAAACCATGCCATGGAAAATGAAAAAGAAAAGGAAAAGTATTATGCTATAGAGAATGCATTGGAAATAAGTGTTCGAAAGATGAGAAGACTTTAGATGTGCTAACTTAGAGAGTGAAGAAAGGTTGAATAAAAATACAAAACCATAAGAGACGTGATGGAGTAGCTTTGCTAAGAAAGACCAAGCTCTATGTAGCTAAAAGGAATACAAGTGATATAGTAAATTCATAAGCATGATTTGGAAAACCGCATATGAAAGTAAAGGTGATGATTAATGAATGTTTTATTTTGAACTTTCGAGTATAGTGGCAGGTTACACAACTCTTAAAAAGAGTCAATTAAGGGTAGAAAGAAAATTAAGAGATGGGAAATTGGCACGTTAGAAAATGGAATTTGCAAATAGGTTCATAAAGAATTGGGAATGAAGTCTGGAGGAGAAGCTTGAATGGGGTCAAGAAAAGGAGATCAAAATGGGAAGAGAATCAATAGGGTAAAGGAGGGTGGGGTGGAGCAAGTAAATGGTGGAAGAGATTGGGTTAAGGCACAAGAAAAGAGGTAATTTTAATGTCAGTATTTGTAGATGGATAAGTTGTGCTATTGAAGGAATGTTTACATCGACTAGTAGAGTTGTCGAGTTAGATAAGGGTTGATAATGCTTGATACAAATATTGTAATAGTGTTTTTTATAAAATCTAAAGAAATAAATGTAATTGATTTGGTTTTCAAATTTGAATAAGTTGTTGTGTGTAATTGCACATTCGATTTAAATTGACACAAGTTATTGTCGATTTTGAATTAACTATCATTGAGTCTTTTGTAATCTGCAATTTTGGATTTGGGTGAGAGATTGAAGAGTTGTGGTTCTCTCTGCATCACCTACGATGGCTAATAATTTGATTTACTAGAGATGTTACTCCTATGAGTTTATAATTTTGTCAATTAGAGGTGAAATTCATAAATAATTCTTGAAAATTGAAAGACGTTATTATACACTATTTAATCCATTGTACTCCTAAAACTACATTTGCTACACCTATTGGAATAGAGAACATATCTGAATCTAGACAATAATTTTTTATTTAAAGTTTTATATGATGGCACTTACCACCACAAGGGAATTGTTTTCCATCAGCTATAATAACTTGAAATTTAGATACTGGATATACAAAATAATTAAGCTCATGAGCTAATCTTCTATCAATAAATTTATACATGTATTATCTGTATCAATCAACATTTTTACCCTTCTCTTTTTTATATAACCCAAAAACGTTAAGTGTTTGTGGTGTTATTCTATAGTTAATTCTTCATCTTCTTCAATCTCATTCTCAATAATCACTAATATCTTCTCATTATTGTGACATTTATGGCCCCTAGACCATTTTCTATCACAATTCCAACATAAACCCTTCTAGATCATAAAACCTTCAACAATATGCAAATTTAGACTCTTTGCAAGATCAAAAACTCATTCATAGATTAGAAACACTTAATCTAATCAGTAGTAATAAAAGATAAGGAAATGAAAAAACATACACAAAATAAGAATAGATTTGTACGTGGAAAACCAAATAAGGTTAAAACCATAGAGAGTAATCTCTCAATATAGATTATCATTGCTTATAGAATTATAATTTTAAGGCTCACTACTTATGGACTTGTACGCTAAGGTGCACAATGTTAGGGAAAGATATAAGGAATTTTTAGTACTAAGGCGCACAACCCTAGGGCAAGATACAAATTAAAAGGACCTAATGAGATTCACTATCTCAGAGTAGGATACAAGAATAATTATGAATTACTACATATGCCAATAGTGTAGTCTATTGATTGATGTGTTAAAGATCATTTCTCTTTTTTTTTCACAACTCACTAGTTCATTTAATGCTTGCACCCCACCACATATTCATTCAAAACTTGAAACTAAAATTTTCTTGCATTTATATCCACCAAAAGATCTCAAAACATCAATTAGGTCAGCCAAAAGGAATACAAACAATGATTTCAACAAGTCGACCACAAAAAAATAATGCAGTCTTATCTAGATGATAGAGAGGAAAAAACAAATCTTATTAAATCTTCTAATTTTATCCCAAAAACTCACAAGCTAGCACACATCAACCCAAGTCAACAAAAAGGAAACATGTAGCCCAAAACCAGTCAGCCAAAAAATACTTCAACTAAATTTACTTAATTTAGTTCTCAACAAGATAGGTTAGGACCCAAATGCATCTTTACATAACTTCAAATGTTGGTACAAAACCCCGAGCACATAGCACAAGCAAGATAACAAGACCAATCGGCTAGATATCCATAATTCTCCTAGAAAACCAACTCAAAACAATATGCAACACCAAAGAGATTAAAAATTGATGTGTGGACCATAAAGAGATGCTCCATGAACCTACAAAAACCCTTCTAGAAATGTATTTCACACTTTCATGCCACAAACATTCACAACAACCCAAAATTTAAAAAAGATAGTTGATAGACAACAGTCAAAGAAAAAGAGTTTAAAACATCCTTGCTTCTCTAAATCCTTCAAGGGACATCCTTGAGAAAGCTAGTAACTGAACTCATGCACAAATCGATAAAAAGATAAGACAAAACATGATGTAAAGTCAAAAAGCCACATAAAAGTATTTTCCAAAACTTGATCTTGTGGGATTGTTTGATGTTTGACACAACTCGATGTGAGGGATGACACATACCACATAAGACGTTGAGTTTGGTTTTAACTTGGTGACTATCTGTGTAAGGCATGACAAAGCTTGGTTTTAGAAAGACACTTGTCGTATATGAAGTTGGAGCCTGATGACGTTGATGCAACAAGCTACATGAGGCTATGATAATTTGATGATGTTCATTGACAAGAAAGACATATCTTGCTTAAGACATAAGTTGATCACTCTAACAGTGTGTTTGATTTTGACTTGATGGCAGTTTTGACATATTTTCCTTGTTGATGCATGACTTGTTTTGATTTCTTGACTATTACGACTATGTGTGTGTGTTGATAGTGTATGACTTGAGATGATATACCCTAAAGCATTGCCTCAGGGGATCATCGATTGATAGCCTTGCCTACGTTGTACATGCAAAGACCTCGTAGTTTGACCAAACTTTAATTGACATAATTGACAGAAAATATGTATGTAAGTTGATGATATGCAACGTGTGTGATAGTGAATGTGATAAACCCTATTGGACTGACCTAGTGCGGCCTCGAGGGCATATCGATAGATAGCCTTGCCTATGTTGTACACACAAAGACCTCATAGTTCGACATGACCAATGAATTTGAATGTACAAAGAGTCACGATTTTATGTGTGTGTGATGTGACAAAACTAGACAGATAGCCTAATGCCTTAGGGGCACATCAACTGATGGCCTTGCCTACGTCTATTCACAGAGGAAACGTAGTTCGACTATGTCTACGAATGACTTAACATGATTGACTCTCACTCTATTTTTGGGATTTTCTAACGTGTTTTGAATTTTTTTTTTGTCTTTTTGGGGTTTTCTAATGTTTTTGAAATTTTTTTAGGACATTTTCTGATGTTTTAATGCTATGTACAAGGTCCTCCTGACACAGAACAAGGATTTTCCCCCAGTCGAGAATAAGACATACATGATGGAGTGGGGAATGTGATGGAGTGGACTTGACGTCAACCATTCCAAGCAATGGATAAGACAACCATTTACTATGAGTGAAAGTGAAAAGTCTGATTGGAATGATGGTGGACGAAGGAGCGAAGTTGAATACACATAACGCCTGTTTTCCAGGTTTTCACCATGGTACTTATCCATAGCACCACCGAAGTGGTTTTCACTATTGGATGGATTATTTCTCTTTACTATTTTATTGATTTTTATTTTTTTGGTGTTACAAAGATGCATGTTTGCCAAGTTTGCATCAAGGTAACATTTTTTTTGTTTTTCCATTTTTTTTGTATTTTTTCGATTAAGACAAAGACTCTCAGAAGCTACGCATAGAACCTCTTCAAATGAAGGTTGTTGATTGGTGACAAAAGTGGTTCTCCTTCAGGGGTAGAGAGTTGATATGCTTCTGATCCAAAAGCTTATGTGACAATATAGGGCCCTAACCAGTTAGATACAAACTTACCTAGCTTTTCTTGTTCAGCTTGATTCTTAGGGTTCTCCATTAAGACCAAGTCACCAATATCAAAGTTTCGATTTATAAATTTCTTATTATAGCTACAATGAAGATGATTATGATATGCTTGCAAATGGTCTAGTGCCTTCTGTCTTTGTTCATCCAGTAATTCTAACTCTTGTAATCTAGATACATGGTATTCTTCATCATCAATATGACCTTTCAAGGATACCCTCAAGGAAGGAATTTCAACCTCAATAGGTAAGATAGCTTCAGATCCAAATAATAGGGAGTATGGAGTGGTTTCGGTGGGAGTACAAATGCTTGTGCGGTAAGCCCATAAGGTAGGATTAAGTTGTAGGTGCCAGTCACGAACAACATCATTGACAGTCTTTTTTAGGATTCTGATAATGGTTTTATTAGATGCCTCTACTTGGCCATTACCTTGTGGGTAATATGGAGTGGAAAAATGATGTTGGATGTGGAATTCTTCACATAGATGGTGGAATTCCTGGCTTTTGAATGGATGACCATTGTCAGTGATAATGGATTGGGGTGCACCATATCGACAAATGATATAGTTTAGGATAAACTTGGATATTTGAGTGTCAATGATGTAGGTCATGGGAATAGCTTCAATCCATTTGGTGAAGTATTTGGTGGCAATTATGATGAATTTATGGCTATTGGATAATGGAGGGTGTATCTTACCTATGAGGTCAAGTCCCCATTGGGAAAAGGGCCATGGTGAAGTAATCAGACAAAGCTCTTGTGCTGGTGCTTGTATCAAATATCCATGCATCTGACACTGTCGACATTTCTTGACATAGATATATGAGTCATTTTCCACTATAGGCCAATTATAACCTAATCTCATAATCTTATGGGCTAAAGTAGGACCACTAGAATGGGATCCACATATACCCTCATGTATCGCTTGCAAGGTTGTGTGTGCTTCTTCAACATTGAGACATCTCATTAGGGTGTTATCCAAGGTACGTTTATATAGGGTATCTATGATGACGATGTATTTATCTGACTTACGGATAAAGTTTCTACGTTGGTTGTTTGAGATTTCTAAAGGTAAGTTTTGGGCATTTAGATAGTCGTATACATCCTTGTACCAAGGGGAAGTAGGACCAACAATCGTACACACCATTGTAGAATCGGGGACATCATAGGTAGGGACCAACAACTATTTGACAAAAAAATTGAACTTAGGCACATTGCTAAGAATATCAAATAAGGAACCTATGGTTTCTATAGCATCTGCTGCCCTGTTCTGAATACGCGGTATTTGTTGAAAGGTGGTGTCATCAAAGTACTACTTGAAACTATTGGCCATGCGCTTGTAGGGGGAAATTTTCTCATTTTTAGTTTCATAGTCATCATTTACTTTCTAGACGACTAGCTAAGAATCCCCATAAACATGTAGACTCTTAATTTTCCATTGGGTTGTCATTCTTAGTCCTGTCACTAAAGCCTCATACTCTGCTATGTTGGTGGTGCAAGGGAAAGAAATTCTGAATGATTTAGGAATAGTATCGCCTTGAGGTGTAACAAATAGTATGCATTCTCCTGAACCACAATTAGTATGTGACCCATCAAAATATAATTTCCATTTGGTTCTAATGTCAACTTTGAAGATAAATTCATTAGGAAAATCTACCACTAAAGGATGGTCTGCCTTCATGGGTACATCCGCTAACTAATCTATAATTACTTGTCCTTTTATAGCTTTCCTCTCCACATATTGGATGTCATATTCACTAAGTATCATCACCCATTTAGCCAATCATCCTATTAATGCTACTTTACTTACGAGATATTTGAGGGGATCAATTTTTGTGACCAACATGGCTTGGTGGTTTAGCATATAGTGCTGAATTTTTTGAGTAGCAAAGACTACCGCAAGACAGACACATTCTATTTTATTGTAATTTAATTCATATCCCACAAAGGTACGACTGATGTACACTTTTGTTTCATGACCTTGATCATCATTTTGTTTGAGAAGGGCTCCTAATGCTGACTGAGTTGCTGAAATGTATAGTATCAAAGGTCTTCCATCTGTAGGTTACATTAAAACAGGTGGAGTGAGAAGATAATCCTTGATATGTTGGAAAGCTTCCTGACATTTAGGTGTTCATACAAACGGTACTCCTTTCTTGAGAAAATGTTGGAATGGGTGTATTTTGTCTGCTAGTTGTACAATGAAGCGCTTGATAGACTGTAATCTTCCCTATAGTGTTCTTAGTTGACCAATGATGACTGGGGAAGGCATTTCTACAATAGCTTTTACCTTTGTTGGATCTACTTCAATGCCTCTTCTAGAAATGATATATCCTAGAAGTTTCCTTGATTTCACTCCAAAGAAACATTTCTTTGGATTTAGTCTGACGTTGTAATTTTCTAGCCTCTAGAATATCTTGTCTAGAAATTTCAAATGATCTGCCCTTATTACTAATTTTTCTATAATATCATCAACATAATCTTCCATGAGAGTATGTACAAAGTCATGGAAAATAGTCATCATTGCACGTTGATACGTAGCTCCAACATTCTTAAGCCCAAAAGGCATAGCATTCTAGTAGTATGTTCCCCATGGACATGTGAAAGTTGTCTTGTATTGGTCTTCAGCTGCGATTTTGATTTGGTTATACCCAGAGAAACCATCCATGAGGGATAGCATCTTGTATCTTGCTATAAGGTCCATTATCATGTCAATGTTCAACAAGGGGAAGTCATCCTTAGGACATGCCTTGTTGATGTCTCTAAAGTCTATACAAATATGGATGCCCCCAGTTGGTTTAGTCACTGGCACAAGATTTGAAATCTAGTCTGCATAGTCTAAGGATCTTATGAATCCGACATCCAATAGTTTCTTAAGTTTTGCTTTGACCAGTAGAGAAATTTGTGGATGCATCTTCCTTAACTTTTGTTTGACGGGCTTAATACCTGACTATAGTGGTAGATGGTGCAATATTAGGTTTGGATCTATCCCAGGCATGTCTCCATATGACCATGCAAAGTTTATCTATCTCTTTGTGAAGAAGTCTTGAAACTCAGGTTGTTTTGTCTGTGTCAAAGATGCTACAAAATATATTACTCGAGGGTTTTCATCTGTATTTATGTTGACTTCAATAGACTCTTCTACTAGCATCGGTGACCTTTCCTGAGAAACTAGGAGAATGTTTAAACATCCATCCTTGGGTGCCTTAGAGAGGTTTTCGCCCTCAAATGCGTCCTTTATTTTTACTATTTCTTCGTCCAAAGGTGCCTTTCGGTTTTCACCTAGGGACTTGTCATTTTTCTCATTTTCATCATTTTTTATTTATTTTCACTTTTGCGACTAGTGGTGTAAATAGACTCCCCAAAATATGCATTGGCATCTAATTCTATGGTAAATCAAGCCTTATGATCCCCTCTTGGTATGCCTTTTCAAAGTCCAATGAACTCAGTTATTACTTCATCATTCTTGAATATGTCTAAGATGGGTGTAACTTGTTGATCCTAGTTGATAAGTTGGGGATATATGAGGGGCATGTCATCATTTGAGTTATCGAATTTGGAAGCTGACAAGGTGAATATAGAGTGGTTGAAATCGTCACAAAATTTTTGGACTAACTCCTTGTTATTTTTCCTATGGGTAGGTAAACTCTGATGTGGGACTATTGTAACGACTAGGTCATTAGAATATGGTTCGTCAGGTGCCCAAGATGCATGATCAAGGGTTTCCCAATAATAATTCTTAAGCCATTCTTCTTTGGTCAAGGGTATTTTATTACGGGGGCTAGATGGATTTGGTACAGGTTTTATCATTTGGTCAAGTTCTCCAAATAAATTATCCAAGTTCATGGTGTTGGTAGAGGAAAGGGAATCCCATTCATAGCCGCTTGATTTAGAGGATTCTTCATAAACTGGGGTAAGTGGTTCATGACATATCTCTATGTCTTCATAAGCACTTACTTCCTCTTGAAATAGTGACAATTGAAGTACTAGGAAAGCCAGTTCTAAGCGGTTGAAACCCTGACCCTAGGCCCTTCGTTCATGGTGAGACAATGATTGGTTCAGTCCTTCCTTTTTGATGTAGTCCTAACCCACTATGTCTATCATAGCCTTTACTTTGCATTATCTTAAAGGCTTTTCCATATTGATCCTTAGATATTTGAATAGATGGTGAGGGGTATTCATTGTCTTCCTGGTACAACTAGGAGGTAATATCACCTTGGTCCATAATTTATTCACTTAACTCTCCCCATTTGGTCAATGTCATTGTAGGGGGAACATGAAATGTGATAATAGATTGTCTTCTATCTACCATGGGTAGACCATATGCCTTAGGTGGAACCAGTTGACTGACACAATAGGATGCCCTCATGTGATATTCTCCATAGCCCTTGTCATGGATCTCAACCTTAGGAGTGGAGGATGGTGGTTTTAATGAAATGGACTTGGTAAGATGTGATGGATCAACGTATAGAGATAAAGTGGATGATGAAGCTTCTTGATTAATGGGAACCTGTCATTGTGGAATTTCCCTTAGGCTTGTACAATATTGAAAAGGATCTAGATCTCCATCAATTGTGATCTTGGTGCTATTATACGGGAATTTAAGACACTGGTGATATGTGGAAGGTACAAATTTCATTACATGTATCCAAGGTCTACCTAAAAATAGGTTATATAGAAGGGTGAGATCCAAGACTTGGAAGCTAGTGTTCACAACTATCAGGACAATTCTAATAGGGAGTGTGACAACTCCTTTGGATGATCTTTCCTCATCATCGTAAGCCTTGATGCCTATACTCTTAGAGGTTTCTACGCATGCTTCTAAAAATCCTAATGCCTTAACCAATTTTAGGGTACAGAGGCTCAAGCCTGCTCCTCTGTCTACCAAGACTTGTCTGACTTTGGTTTTATGGACTAAGACTTCAAGATGTAATGGGTCATTATGATCGGTCTTTTCTGTTGAATAATCATGTTGAGAAAATGTGGCATGATGGGAGTTGATTAAGTATCCTAACATTTCTTTGAAACGATTGACATCTACGTTGGTAGGGATAGTCGTGCTTTGTAAGGCTTTGTCGAGGATGGCTCGGTGATCAAGTGATAAAGTCAACAATTCCAAAATGGATATCTATGTTGGGGTCTTGCTTAGTTGATCAAGAAGATTCTACTTAGACTTGGAGGACTATGTAGGTGGCTCAGAAGAAGGACCTGGAAGAGTTATCTTAGTTCTACATGTATTTACAGCACATTCAGGAAGCTTCTTAATGGTGATGGTATGGACATTTTCATTTGCAGCTTGAAGGTGATTTATGATCATACCTTTTCCATATTTATACTCGATATTCTCATAATTGGTTGATGCAGTATTCTTAGTTCCCAAAGTGGAGGCCTTTCCTTTCACGTGGTCATGTAATGGGTCTGTGAAGACCTTATGATCATTGTTCTTGGTATGTTTCTGCCCATTTACCTCTATGGTTTCGTCTTCAACAAATTCTTGTATGATATTCTTCATTTGTTGACATTGTTGTAGGATATGTCCTTTTGCTCGATGGTATTCATAATAGGCGTATCATCCCACCATGAGGGTTTAAACTATCCAAGATCATACTATCTTGGTTCCAATGGTTTTAGTAGATCATGTTTAATCAGCTCTTTGAAAATTGTCTCGATTGGTTGCCCCAAAGGGGTAAATTCACATTTAGGAAATCTCCTTTGTGGTCGTCGTTCTTGTGAATTTTGGAAAAAAAAAATTGTTTGATTTGGATTACTCATCATGTCCTGATTGGGGTTGTAACCTCTAAGTTTAATGATCGGTCCCACATGTATGGTCTTAGCATCAACAATACTGTTATTTGTAATATTTTTGTTTCTAGAGCAGAACTTGTTTCTATAATTGGGAGCATTTTGATTTTGAACAACTGGGTTTCTGCCCGGTACTTTAATTTCTCCTTTGTCAATTAGGCCTTTTTCAAGGATGATGCCCTTTTGTATCAAGTCAAGGAATGAAGTACAACAATGTACCCTTAAGTCACCTCTCATTTTTGGATTGATATTTTCAAGGAATATTTTGACTTTTTGTTTTTCTAGTATTTCAACTAGACATCTACTAGCTAAACTTCTCCATCTCTGGAAGAAAGTGATGAAAGTTTCAGCTTCTTCTTGTGTTGTGTGACACAAGGTAGCTATTTTTATTTCATTTTCTATGTTGAAGGCAAAGTGTTCGACAAACTTCTCAGCTAACTCACCCCAAGATCTTATGTCATATGGTAATTTAGAGAACCATTTGAGTGTTATCCCGACAAGGGTTCACGAAAATAGTCTCATCAATTATGTGGGCTTATATGATATGTCCATGCATGTTGTAGAGAATTATCTAATGTGTTCTAAAGGATTCCTCCTCCCATTATACTTAGGAAAATTTGGTATAATGTATCCGTGTGGGAAGGGTGTCATGTATAGCACTTTTTCAAAAGGACATGGACATAAATCTTGCGCTGAGATAGTTCCTTTACCTGACATAGACATGTTGTCCATCTATTGTTGAAGAATTTGCATTTGATTTTGGAGAACATCTACTTGTGTCAAGGACATGTTGTTTGCATTGTTTGGATCAATGTAGGTGTTTTGAAATGCTATGTTATGTGATGGGTTGTGATTCGGCGAGGGAATATATCCCATTTGAATGTTCTAATTTGGTGGGGGGATATATCCTGTCAAAATGTTTTGGTTTGGTGTAGGAATATTTCCTATCAGAATGTTTTGGTTTGGTGTAGGAATATTTCATATTAGAATGTTCTGCGTAACCCCTATAGTTGTGTTCTTGCCAACTTTGGATCTATTACCAACAGTGTTTGTGCCAAAGGGGTTTGATGAAGATTCCCCCGCAATGAATTGTAAACCTTGTGTTATGTTGAATGGGGTTGTGTTTACAATTGACGATGTTTGAGTTGGTATGCCAGTTGGTATTGTTGCGGTAATTTGAGGAATAGAAACACTTGATGTCATGGTTTGTGTTGGTTGAGTGGATGGTGTTTTCAAAGTGTGAACATCAAATCCTGGTGGTAGTGTGGCACCTTCTACTAGCAACTTTGCTAGATATCATTAGGGATCATTTTCTAGACACTCATCCATAAAGGATGCAAACTTAGGATCTTGTACTGCAGCGTCTATGTCTTCAGTAAAAATTTGTCCATGTGTGTCTCTAGTGACGTGTTTTTCAAGAAACGTTTTGTGTGGTCTTTCTTTCCCTGATGGTTGATTTTCGAAAGGATTGAAAAATTCGTTAGGGTCTGACATTTCTCTATGTTTCTTTTTAGACCTTGTTTTAACCATGAAAAGTTGCTCAAAAATGAGGTAATGCAAACTATGTCTAAAAATAGATATGTCTTATTTCTATGTCTTTTTTGGATTTTTTCAATATAAAGGATGTTTCTAAAGATTTCTAAAATGATGTATACTAAGATGACGTATGCTAGGATAGATAATATGCAAAATATCGAGTAGACTATGATGGTAAATGATTCTAAGATGGGTATAACATACCACATATGGAATAAATCCAAGCAATGCTCTACCTTTATCAAGGACCCTGATTGTAGGACAAAGACTAATGACAAGGCAAATTCGCCAAACTAGATTGTTGAGCTGGAAAAATTCACTAATAGGACCAAAGTGACTAGGTTCAATGATGTTGACAAATCAGAGCATGAACGTATCCAATAACACGGAAATTTGTTCTATTCTACTATATGCAACTTCCTAGGAAGTGTCTAAATGTGTGCAACTTCAGATGACTAGTGCTAAGACATATATGACACCTAATAATGAACGATTTTTGAGAAAATTTCTTCCAATTTTTGTCCAAGGTTGATCATAAGAAACATAATCGAAAATGACATTTTTTCTTTCGGACTGAGTTTGTAGTTTTCAAATTTCTTTGTTCACAGTCAATTGCGGTTCGCATTTCAGATGCATTGCTATTTTTGATAGATGCGTTTCAAGTTTCAGATGTGGTTAGCTGATCAAACTAAGTCTCGAATGTTTGATAGAAAATTGTGAGTTTTTGACATATGTAGTTTACTTTATGGCAGATGCGATTCACAAATCAGATGCGACTCAGAAATATGAACTCTGTGAAACTAAACTTGTTGACAGACACTTGCCATTTTTTGTTTGACAGTTGCGGATCATAAATACACATGCGGCTCAAAATATGATAATTGTGACTCATAACCTAGACTCTGTGAAACTAAATTTTTTGACAGACACATGCGGTTTTTAGTTGAATAGTTGTGATTCTCTAAGACACATGTGATTCGAAATATGGCAATTGTGACTCAGTTTATAGTTGTGATTTTCTAATGAAAATGTTAGACTGACTCAGTTTAATGATCAAGTTTTTGATGAATACAACAAAAAAACAATCACAGAATACAAATTGTTTCAGTTTGACGTATCAAGTCTATTAAAACCAAAAGACAATTACAACCTAGGTTGTGTTGGATAGTATTTACTGAGTTATTACTTGGATAAATCCAGCTACACATATTCAAGGCGGATGACTAGTAGCTTGACCCCACTGTCTCCCGTCCATGACACTCACTTATACGGGGCAGCCAAGCTATTGTACCCATGAAAATCCATGGCATACATCTCATCTCAACACATGAACCATAAGAATGTAAGATGGCTTCACAGGTTCGGCTTGCTGCACCAGCAAATAGATAGGATTTTGGAAAAACTACAACATGGTTTTTAGTAAGGGCATTTCGTTCATGGGGCACCATCCAGTATGGCGAGAGACCACTTTTTCCCTTCTCGTCGGAATAGTGAGCATGATTTCTAGGGTTTCCCCCAAAAATCCACTTTTATATATTGGTTGGAAGTTGCTGGCTAAAGCGTGTTACCAGTCTGAGTCGTCTTGGGGTGAGTACTTTTTCCCACCAAGATAGGCCCAAGTTTTAGAGTCAACAATTGTTTCTCTTACACCCAGGATTGCACGAATGTGCAAGCAGAGAGGATACTTCGATATACTATATCGTAAAGGGTTTACAAAATGTGCTTTCACACCAGACAAAGAAAACACTGGTAAATTTTTAGTCAAATGATAATTTTTTAACTACAAAACATAAAATATTTAAAAAAAAAACAAATTCAATGTCTTCCATGGTCCAAAAGGTCCTACATGCAACTGATTAGTATTTTATTGGTGTCTTCGGCTTTCATCCTACAAAAAAGAAGATGTTTTGGTTTTTCAAAGTCTTCTACGCTTCATTCTAAAAAAAACAATGTTATCCTCCTAAACACAGTTGCAAACAAAACATTAGCGAAAACAAAAACAAAATGAAAAAAGAAAAATTAAAAACACAAAAATATGGAAGTTAAAAAAAATGAATTATTTTTACGAGACAGATGTGTCGTTTCAACTCACAGATGCATTGCTATGTTGATAGCCGGATGTGTTGCAGAAGGTCTCAGATGCGGCTCGTGTTGTCAGATGCATCACAGGATTTTTCATATGCGGTTCACGAACTTAGATGTGTTATTTCTTCAATCAGATGTAGTTTGTCGTATGATACCTACAAAATAGAAAATGGAAAACCAAAAAGGAATCCCGAAGTTTGAAGTATGCTTCACGTTAGGTTCACCAAATGTAAAGTAGATAAAATGGATTTCTGCACAATAAGATGGTTAAATCTAATCTAACAAGCATAAATCTAAATCAAACAACAAAGAATGAATCAAATAAACTAAAACAATAAAAACGATAATATGAAACAATCTCACTGAATATCATTCCACCTCTTCAAATTATCTTGATTGTCCTTCTCCATTTTGTTGTATCGGTATTATTGCCCTCAAATATTTTGTATGTATGCAAGCATAGCCTAGATGTATTGTCTAAGAAAAATATCAAATATTATAAGTTCTTCTCAAAAGTATTGATTTCAGGAGGAGGAATAATGGCAAAGATCAGTCAATTTATAAAAAGTTGGTTTTCGAACGATCGACTCAGATTCGAAAGAGAGATCAACAATCGAGATTGATGAATGTCATGTGATGTGAGTTATGTGTCAGTTAGAAAGTGAGTTGGGAAATTCTGCAAGATAAAGATTAAATTAGAACAATAATTCAATCTAGTGTTAAGACTGTTCGAAATAGAAAGAACAAGAATTCAAGATTAAATAAATGATTTAATCTTTACTTGAAAGTCTTCAAAAATAGAATAATTAGACTTTGAATGAAAAAGATAAAGTTAGAATTCAAAGAATAATCCGTTCAAATGCACACATGAATTAATTAATTAAATAAAGATATTTAATTAATAAATATGTTCATGTATATGAGTTAGAACTGGTTAAATGACTAGTTGCGATAGAGAGTCCTTTCACAGAGACGATCAAATATCGAATCCGAAGATAACTGGTGGATTTAAATATATCTCAAGTCAAACGGTGAGTTAATAATTAGATAATTGGATGATAGAAGAATGTGAAAAAAATAATTAATTATGAATTAAATGTTAATTTAATTCAACATTCAAAAATTGAAATGATTTAATTAAATAAATAATAATTTATTTAATTGACTAAAAAGGTTAATTGAATAATTAAATAATGAATATTTAATTATAGTCGAAATATGATAAAGGGGTTAAATTAAATAATAAATTATTTAATTAAGAAAGAGAATTAATTAGTTAGCGACATAATCAAATAAATATGATTTATTTAATTAATAGAGGAAAGATGTGTTTATAAAGTAATTAAATAATTATACATTATTTAATCATGACCATGGACATTAGAAAATTATGTCGAAAGTGGTACTCGCAGGCCTAGACCAATTTTCAGTGTCTACACTTTTGAATATATATTATATTATTAGGATATATGATATTTGGGTAGAATATTAGGGACCTAACAAAATCCCTCCATCCTTCCATCCTTTTATCAAGCGTTGGTTCTCCTTTATCATTATTTACTATCAATTCCTCTATCAAACCATCATATCCTCCATATAATCATATCCTCCATATAATCCAAAAAAACTCAAAGGATTCCATCCAATACAATCAATCATAATCCATGCAATTAAATCCTAGAATCTAGCCCATCACCCAATTACTTCTATTGATTTTGATTTAAATCAGTTGATAATCCATTGATCCACTTCAATGAAAATATCATCATATGGATGAAAAGAAGCCAAGTGAGTAGAAACAACTTCCTACACTAATCTAAGTAGGTTAAAGTTGCACAAAAATTCCTTTTAATACCTTATACCATTAGAGAAAGAGGTTCACATATAAATAATAAGATAGAACAAAAAGAACACATAAAACAGTGACACCAGATATATGTGGGGAAAACCCTTTCAGGAAAAAAACCCCACTCTCCAAAAGCACAATACTACCATATTATCTAAAATAAGGATGATAATGCAACCCCAATTACAAAGCTTCTTTAACAAGTTTTTTGAAACAAACAGCTTTTCTAGAGTGAATCTAGTAGCACTTCATTAACTGTAAAATAAACTATGCATTCTACAATGCAAGACACCCAACATATATAGAGATACATGCTAGAAGAAGCATCTAGAAGAGAATGGGCACCCAAATCCACATGGCACAATAATCCATGCCATACACATGTATTTGGGCACTTTTACCATATTCCCTTACATCCCTTGCAATTTTCATAATATGCAAATATTCCTTCCTAAAGATTGGGCACTCAAAATATGCTAAATATAGGTTATGATAGATGTCTTACGATTCTTAAATTGTAAGAGAATCTATCATAACTGACCAATAATATATGATTCTCTTATAGCCTATCATAGCCCTACTTGGGTGCCAACTTTCTCCATGCAAAAAGATACCTTATGACATAGCATAGAATCTATCATAACTTATCATAGGTCCAATATTCCAAAGTGGGATTCCTACCTCCACTTGGTATGATGATGTGTCATCTAGTCACCTCCAACAGAGATGCCACCCATCTGGTGGGTCCCAATTGATGACATGGAAATGTAGGTATTTAAATAATAAAATTAAATATAATAAATGAATTACATTAAATCATATTAGGACTCCAAGGTTGAGACACCTTAATCTCAACATTACCCCACTTGTCGAAGACCTACCAAGATTCATATGAATTCATCTACTTAGGGCCCTAAGGCCCATGAAATCGGAGCACCATGTGAACTTTTTTGTGCTCACTAGTTTTGTTAGTGCATCTACAACATTCGTCAAAGTGTCAACCTTCTCTAAATTCACAGTTTCATATTCTACCATATCATAAACAAAATGATACTAAATAATGATGTGCTTTGTTCTAGAATGGAAGGTAGGATTCTTTCCTAAGAAAATGAAACTCTAACTATCACAAAAAATAGTAATTTTTTGTGCATCTAAACCAATATTAGAACAAAATATTTGAATCTAAATGACTTGTTTTCAAGCATGAGTGGCTGCCATGTACTTTGCTTCTATCTTGGAAAAGATGGCTATAGTCTATCACTTACTCATCCAACTGATAGCACCACCAAACATCATAAACACGTAACCACTAGTTGATCTTTTGATGTCAATGTTACATACCCAATTTGAATCCAAATATCCATGAATAATCACATAATGTTAAGGTCTAGTAGGATAATCGTGAAAACACAAACCATATTCAAAAGTACCCCATAAATATCTGAACATTCTCAAGAATGACATCCAAATGTATCTATCCAGGATTAGCCATAAAATGGATAAGGAATCCCACTACTTAAGCAATGTATGGTCTCATACACACCATAGAATACATCAAGCTTCCAACTGCACTCGCATATGGTACTCTAGTCATTTCCTCCATCTCTCGGTATGAGATTTTGTACAATCATTCACATAAAGCTTCATCCCCTACATCAAAGGAATAACTAACTATCTGCAATCTACCATGTTGAATCTCTCCAACACTGAGTTCACATACATGTGGCTTAACAAAATATTTTTGTTATCTCTATCTCTAGAATGTACCTAGCTAGAGATAGGTCTTTCATCTGAAACTATGCTAAAAATTGAAACTTCAAATCTGAAATCATACTTTTACCATTCACAATAAACAACATATCATCTTTTGAACAAGACAACTAAGAGGGGGTTAAATCAGTTGTAACAAATTTTAAACTTTAAGAACTTCCACCAGAGATTAGATCAATTATCATTCAAAAATCCTTTACTCTGCTAATGTGATTAAACATTAAGTTCAAAGTAGAAATTGAAAAACATCACACACACAATAAAACTAGATTTACGTGGAAAACCTAATAATTGAAAAAATGCAATGAGGATTAGCTTACAATATAGAGAATATTAAAATTTAATACAAAGGCTCACTACCAAAACAAGACTCACTGTTTAGATTAGGATTCATTATCCAACAAGGGTTAACCACTCGAAGGGTCACTGCCATAGAATTATAAAGAAGATAGAAGATATTTCTTAAAGAGAGAAAATGATCTCAATGAAATAGAGATTTTCACCACAATTCATTGACGCACTTGTAAATATTCTTGAATGATAGAGTACACCTCCAAATCACTAATTTCGGAACCTCACAATTATATTTCACAGTAATCTGCACAAACTCGTATTAAATACACATTGTTTTGCATCTATCTCACATTTATCTTGTTTGCATTGATTCTATTTCACAAACATCTCAACTTGTATTTATACTGTCTTCAACTTTGAAACTCATCCAAATTCGGGCACACACCACTTGCATTTACAAATTCAAACTAGGTTGGCACCAAAACATTCTACGGTGGAATTATAATGAGGGAAACCCAAACACATGCTTCAAAATGCTTCCATAAGCTTCGTAAGTAGTGTTAAACACAAGGTCATCCAAACCAGTGTAAAACATAAATCAATTAAGCACACACAACCTTAACATGATCCAATATTTATAGATAGTGAAATTATCTTTAACATGACCTCAACAACTTATCTTGAGAAACACAAATCATAAGACTCAATCAAGAAGAAATCTAGAGCAACAACATTTCTCTCAGACCTCAGTTAGATACATAGAAAATCATAGTTCACAACTAGTGAACATAATTAGCAATGTATAACAATCCAAAAACCCAAAATATGGATATAGCACCTTCCAACAACCATGAACAATACCTCAGATCCTAATCATCATAGTAGAAAATCTCAAAGTAAAAATTGGAGCAAACTCTGAATACCTGCAACCTTCCTTCATTATAATTTTCTCAATATCCTTGAAATATGCAACCAATAACCATCATTCATGACATCAATGACAATAGCAACTAGTAGGAAAATATTTAACCAGTTGACATCAATGACAAAACCTTCATACTTGCGAAAATTTCCCCCTTTGTCATATATGGCAACACATGATGTGAAAAACCATCAAACACAACACAACAACTCTAAACACACTTTCCATGATTTTACTTTTCTCCCCCTTAGTAGATAAACTTTTTCACATGATACTCTCTCCCCCTTTGACATCAGTGGCAAAGTAAAAATATGTTTTACATTAATTTCCCCTTTGACATTAAGAACCAAATACTCTTTCAATGACAACTCATGACACTACCTACTCCCCTTGAGAGGTAGCCACCAAACATTAGTCCAGAAGAAGGATAGATCCATAGACCCACCAGACTTATGCATCTCCATATGAATCTAGTTCAAGAAAGGAGGGAAAATAACCCCTAACTTCTCTTTGAGATACTCAAAAGTATCTTTAGTAAGATCCTTCATAAATATTTCAGCCACCTGATCCTTCGTAGGTACATACTCAAGCTTTACTTCATTTTCCACAAATGTTTCTCTCAAAAAGTGATATCTTATTGATATATGCTTTGTCCTTGAGTGCATCACTCGATATTTTGAAATGTTAATTGCACTTGTATTATCATAAAAGATAGAAATGGGATCATCATACAATACTCTGATATCTTTATGTAGACACTTAAAAATGTCTTGAATGATACTACACACTTGAATTTGATATATTAACATCATTTCATCCTGAATTTCGTTCTCTTTTCACCAGTTTGATTAAATAAGCCTAATTATTATATTAAATGCATCATTTTCATCTATTAAACTAATTGATCTAATTGGGTTAATTTACCCCCTCTCGCACTAACATGTCACCTTGTTTAATTCAATAATGTAAATTATTTAATTTAAACCCTAACTCGTCTTATTTAATTAAATAAGCCTATACTATTTAATTATCATTTTGCATTCCCCTTTAATTAAATAAATCAATAATTTAATGAATATCATATTATTCTCCATCTTGCACATTCACATTTATTTTTAGTTACTAAATTTATAATTTCCCCTCCCATCCACTTGCATAAGGAATATTCCAAAGGAATATTCTCTTATTTGGCTCCAAATTTGGAATGCTTTCTTTCAAACAAAATTTGTAGAAAACTTTTAAATTTGTTACAAAGTGTGTTTGTTTCAATAATTCTTCTCCCTTGATCTTTCCTTAATCCATTTGATCTTTTATTCTCATCCATTAATGAGAATTTTTGATCCATGTGCTCACCCTTCATTCATTATTGACCATTAATAGATCAAATCAATCTGAGCCCTTGATTTTTCATTTTCTCTCCTATAAATACATCACTATTTGGAGAGAAATGAATGCACCTTTTAGAGAAAACTTATTCTATTGAAAATCACACACATTTTCATCTAGATTTTATGTTTAAAAGCATTTTAGATTAATTTTCATGCATAATTGGCTTAAGCATCCATTAATGGCTTCCATGATAACTTAGTTTGCATTCATTTAGTATATTTTGGAATATAGGGCTTGAATATTTGAATCATGTACACATTTAGCATAGATTTCATACATTTACATCAAACATATTAGCTATTATCATGTTAATCTAGCTTTTATCATATTTTTGTTCATCTTTTTCATCATTTTTTATTGATTTTAATCAATAAAATTGATTGGAAAGGATCATATTATCCAAGGGATTGGGAAAGAGTCACCATTCCAAATTAATTCTTAGGGGATTAAATAGGGTTTAAATCTGTATGGATCTTACCTATTTGGTTCACATTATGACATTGGTCACACTTTCAATATCTGCCTCATTCACAAAACTTATGTACAACAAGATGCCACAACAATATACTCAACCTCTACAGTGGATAAGGAAATAAAAAAATTATTTTTACTCAACAATGACATCAACCTACAAACAAGAAAGAATGCACCACCACTTGTACTTTTTATGTCATCAACACAACGAGTCCAATCTACATCAGTATAAGCACTTAGTGTAAAATCAATATCTCTAGGATACTACAAGCCATAATTTAGAGTGCCATTCAAATATCTGAATATCCTCTTAACAAAAACAACATGTGTTTCTCTAGGATCTTCCTGAAATCTAGACACAAGACAAACTACATGCATAATATCCAGTCTAGTAGCAGTTAAATACAACAAACCTCCAATTATAGATCTGTATTTTCTCTCATCGGCCTTAAGTGAATCATCATAGGAGTGCATACCAGTTTGGAACCATCCATCCCAAAATTCTTCAAAATTTCTCTTACATACTTTGGTTGTGAAATAAAAATCTATTTCTCTGTTTGATTAATTTGCAGCCCAAGAAAAGAACTCATCTCACCAAACATAGACATCTCATATTCTTTTTGTATCTCTTCAGCAAACATCTTACACATAGTTTCATTTCCTCCAAATATAATTTCATCAACATTTACAACCACTATCAAGATCTTGGCATTTTCAATTTTGAAGTAAAAATTACTATCTATCATACCTTTATTGAAACCTTATTGAATTAAATATTTATCTAACCTTGCATACCAAGATCTAGGATCTTTCTTCAATCCATATAAATCCTTCTTTAATCTACAAACCATATTTGGTTGCTCTGACAACTGAAATCCTTTCATTTGTTCCATGTATACTTCTTCTTCTAATTAACCATTTAGAAATGCAGACTTAACATCGATCTGATAAAATTTGAAGTCTTTACATGAGTAGTAAATGCTAAAAAAAATCGGATAGCTTCCATCCTTACTACTAGAGAAAAGGTTTCCTAAAAATCTATACCTTCTACTTGTGAGTAACCCTTACACACAAGTCTTGATTTATTTCTAACCACTTCTCCATTCTCATTCAACTTGTTTCTAAATAACCACTTTGATCCAATTATGTTTTTATTTATCAGTCTAGGGACTAATTCCCAAGTTTGATTTTTCTCAATCTGCATAAGTTCTTCTTTCATAGCTTTCATCCAATGCTCATCATTACATGTTTAACTCACAATATTTGGTTCAAAATTATAAAGTAAGAACAAGTTTATTTCATTAGTAGCAGCAACTCTGCTTCTTGTCAATACTCCTTTCCCCTTGTCTCCAATGATTTGACTTTCTAAATGATTATTTTTCACATATTTAGGTGTCTTTGGGGACACCACCAAAGCTTCTTCTTATTCTTCATTCTAATTACCATGTTCTTCCACAACTTCTTCCACTCTTATGCAATTAGGTTCATCACATACATATCCATCAAATTTGTTTGAATTCTTCAATGCTTCATCAACCTTGACATTTGTGCTCTCTACAATGTTTTTTGGTCTTTTGTTAAAACATTTGTAAGCTTTTATTATAGTAGAGTACCCAAGGAATATACTCACATCACATCTAGCATCAAACTTTCCTATATTTTCTTAATCCTGTCTGATATAACATTTTCTTCCAAATACCTTGAAATACTTAACAATAGGAATTATTCTACACTATATCTCATAGGGTGTCTTAGTACTATTAGATCTTGTTTGAACAGAATTGAACACATAAATAGTAGTGTGAATAGCTTCTCTCCAATCAACCATCCTCTGTAATCATTGATCTAGTAGCTTCTTGAATCATTATATTCTTTCTAAGTTCAACAACTCTATTTTGCTGAGGAGTTCTAGGAGCATATAACTATATTTTTATTCCATGAACTTCATAAAACATGTTAAAATCATTTGAAGCAAATTCACCACCTCTGTCAGACCTCAAACATTTTATTCTTAGAGATTTTCTTCATTCTAAACCATAGCCTTAAATGTCTTGAATATTTCTAATGCATCATATTTTTCTCTAATGAAAGTAACCCATGTATATCTAGAGTAATCATCAATCAAAAGTATAAAGTACCTTTCATCTTGTAAACTTTTCACTCTTGTAGGACCATAGAGATCTGTATGAATCAAATCTAGTAGTCTGATAGTTGATTGTTCCTTTGACTTGAATTTGTTTCTATCTTGCTTTCAAAGCGGACAATTTTTGCAAATATAATTAACAAGCTTTGTAATCCTCGATAAATCTCTCATAGCATGTATTGCATTGATTCTTTCCATATTATCAAAATTCATGTGACAAATTCTTTGGTGCCACAACCAACTATCATTAATCCAAGTCATAAATAAATGTCCATCAACACCCTTAAGCTGATAAATATTTCTTGTAGACTTTCCAGCAACAATCACTATTCTAGATCCTTTCCTGGTTTCACATCTCTCATCCTCAAAAACAAGATTATATCCTTTACTACACATCTATCCAACACTTATAATATTATGCCTTAAACCATTAACATAGTAGACATCATAATTATTATTCTTGCCATCAAAACTTACCAAACCTATCCCACAAATCTTAGCACCAATATCATCTCCAAATTTAACTAAGCCTCCATCATATTTTTCAAGTTTAACAAAATTAATCTTATCACCAATCATGTGATGTGAACAAACACTATCAACAACCCAATAGTTCTTTTCTTTTTTATCATGTAGGGCAAAGATCATAGTATCTTCATCTTTCTCCAAAGGGCTTTCCTTCACCTATCTTTCAGTATTAGCAGGAGTAGATTAATATTTTATGGACAATAACAAGAATTAATTATCATCAAAATCTCCATAGTAAGATTCCTCATCAGAAATACCAGCATCTTCATTTACATAATATTTCCTCTTAATCATCTTTCCTTTGTTTTCTTTGCTCAATCTATGTTTATTCTTCTTAGCTCTTTGTGTACATCTAGAAGCATAATGACCAATCACTACACAACTAAAGAATTTAAAAGTGAACTTATCTTCATACTTATCATAGCCCTTTTTCATCCTTCTTACAAATTTATCTTCTACATAATTAAAGTTTTCTTCATCCAGATCTTCAAATCTTGTAGCCCTAAAATTAGTTTTTGTTTTTGATCCATTACTCAATCTAGGCTTTCTCATTTCATAAGATGTTAGAGTACCCAACAACTTATCTTTAGTATATGTCTTATAATCTATATATTCCTCAATAGTAGATAGCTTTTCACTATACGCATCAAGGAGAGTTCTAAGAATCTTCTTTATAATTTTAGTTTCATCCACTGTAGCACCAAGTCCTTGCATTCCACCTACCAACTCATCCACTCTCTACACATAGGATTTAATGTTATCATCTTCAAACATCTGCAAGATCTTGAATTGTGCTTCCAAGTTCTGCAACTTCACTTATTTTAACCTTTCATCACCTTCATGCATCTTTTCCAATTCATCCCAGACCTCTTTAGTAGTATTCAGATTTGCAACCTTAATTAAATTGAAATGTGAAAGACTATTCTTCAGAATAAACTTCACCTTGTTTTTTGCTTCTTGTGCCTTGATCTCATCAGCTATAGTCAAACCATTTGAAAGAGGAGTGTACACCATCTTGTAAGCATTCTTAACATCATATCCACAGTACTCCAGATATCCTTCCATCTTTATCTTCCAGAGGGCATAGTTAGTCCCATCAAACCTAGGACACTCTATAGTGATTTTTCTCGACATCCCAAACCTTCCTTAAGAGGTTAAGCTCCTCTCCAAGTAACAAAGCTCTAATAAAAATTGTTGAACAACAAAATTGAGAGGGGGGGTGAATTAGTTGTAACAAATTTTAACCTTTAAGAACTTCCATGAGAGATTAGATCAATTATCATTCACAAATCCTTTACTCTGGTAATGTGATTAAAAATTAAGTGCAAAATAAAAAAATAAAAAACATCACACACACAATAGCAACATATTTATGTAGGAAACTTAATAAGGGAAAAACCACTGTGAGGATTAGATCACAATATAGAGAATATAAAAACTAAATATAAAGGGTCATTGCCAAATAAGGCTCATTGCCAGATAAGGCTCACTGCCAAAACATGACTCACTTTTCAGATCACGAGTCACTATCCAAAAAGGTCTAACCACCCAGAGGGATGAATTCCATATAATTACAAAGAATATAGAAGAGATTTGTTATAGAAAGAAAAAAATCTCAATGCAATAGATATCTCCACCACAATTCACTCAAACACTTGTAGATATGCTTGAATTATAGAGTACACCTTCATCTCACTGCTTTTGGAACCTCACAATTAGATTTCACACTATTTCATATCTATATTGCATCTATCTTGTTGCATTCATGCTATTTCACAAACATCTCAACTTGTATTTATACTATCTTCAACTTTAAAACTCATCCAAAGTTGGTCACACATGACTTGCATTTACAAATTCAAATTAGGTCAGCACCAAAACATTCTATGATGGAATTGGAATAAGGGAAACCCAAACGCACAGTTCCATCAACTTCATAAGTAGTGTTGAACAAAAGGTCAACAAAACTAGTGTAATATGCATAAATCAATTAAGCACACACAACTATAATACGATCCAATCTTTCTAGATAGAAAATTTAGCTTTAACATGACCTCAAAAAATTATCCTAAGAACCATAAGTCATAAGACTCAATCAAGAATAAATCGAGAGCAATAACATTTCTCTCAGACCTCGGCCAGATAAATAAAAAAACACAATTCACAACTGATGAGCATAACTCACACTGTACAATAATACAGAAACCCAAAACCTAGATGTAACACCTTCCAACAACCATGAGAAATACCTCAGATCCTCATTAGCATAGAAAAAAATCTCGTACCAAAACCCAAGGCAAACACTAAATACCTGCAACCTTCATTGATTATAATTTTCTCAATATCCTTGACATATGTAGCCAATAACCATCATTCATGACATCAATGACAACATCAACCAATAGGAAACCAGTTAACCAATTGACATCAATGATAATACCTCTATAACTACATCATCTACATATAAGACAATAATGAGAATGTGGTCCTTATCAGATTTATAATACACACAATGGTCAAATTTAGACCTCTGAAATCCCAATGACAAAACATGGGTGTCAAAATTTTAGTACCACATTCTAGGAGACTATTTTAAACCATAAAGAGACTTCTTTAATTTGCAAACTAGATTTTATTTACCTTTTTCAATGATGTTCTTTGACTACGAAATGTAAATCTCTTCCTCCAAGTCACCATGAAGGAATATTGTCTTCACATCCATTTGTTCCAGTTCAAGTCATACGCTTTTGCAAGTGATAACAAGATCTAGATAGATCTTAGATTTAACACCAAGAGAGAATATCTCACCATAAAAAAATCCCTCCACCCATAGAAACCCCTTAGTGACAAACCATACCTTATGCTTCTCAACACTGCCACCAAGACCACACTTTTTCCTAAAAAACCATTTATAGCCAACAAGTTTGTGTCCAACATGAAAAGGTACAAGATATGAAGTATTATTTTTCTTTAATGCATCCATCTCCTCATGCATGGATTTCATATAGGAATCTACATAACTCATACCCATGGCCTCTATAATAGCTCTATGCTCATTGGTCTTAGAAATTAAAGCAAAAATGCAACTAGAATCCAATAATGAATCACCAAACCTTTTCAGTTGATCTCTAACTCATGTAGACTTTCTCAAAGGATGAGGTTAAGGTTCTTCTTCTTCTCTATAACTTTTAGAGGTGCTTGATCTCTCCTCATAATCATGTCCAATAGGAGTGTGTAGTTGATCTTTCTTTGGAGTAGGTGGAATCTGAACTACCTCCTTGTTTTGTTTCTTCTCTTTCTTTGGCTACAACTCAATAGAAAAAGGTTTCATTTCTCTGAAAATCATACTTTTTTTGTGGAGAACCTTTTGAGCTTCTATATCCCAAATATTGTACCCTTTCACATCGACATCATAGCCAATAAAGATACACTTAACTACCTTGTTATCCAACTTTGACCTCTTCTCAATGGGAATATGAGCATAAGTTTAACAACCAAATACTCTAATATGTCTCATTGAAGGATTTTTACCAGACCACACCTCCATAGCTGTCTCTCCAAAAAGTGTAGATGTAGGAGATTTTTTGATCAAATAACATACAGTAGCTACTACTTCAACCCATAACTTCTACTCAAGGCAAACACAACTCAACATACTCTTAGTCCTCTCCATAAACATTTTGTTAATCCTCTCTACAACTCCATTTTGTTGTGGAGTGTAAGGAGTTGTCTTATATATTTCAATCACGTGCTCTTTACAAAACTTGTCAAGCTCTATAGAAAAAAAATCACCACCATCATCAGTCCTCAAACACTTAATCTTTTTGCTAGTCTATTTTTTTACCGAGGCCTTAAACTCCTCAAACTAATTAAATACTTTAGCTTTACTTATGAGAGTAAATGAATGTTATACTTTAATCATCTATGAATGAAACAAAATATACAGATTTTGATAATGAAGGAACATTCACAGGACCAAAAACATATGAATGGACATAGTCCAAAACCCCATAAGACTTGTGAGAGCTAGAGTAAAAATAAACATAGTGTTGTTTTCCATAAACATAATGTTCAAAAAAATCAAACTCAAGATTACAATGATCAAGGCCTTCAACAAGGCTCTTATTCTTAAGGGTTCTAAGACCCTTGTCACCAATGTGACCAAGTTGTTGGTACCATAAACTTATCTTCTCTGCAAGAAGCTTAATTTCCATGGAATGAGCATCCTTAGGTACCCAAAATGCACGACCATCAGATGTAGAGATGTAACACAATTCTTCACTGCATGATTTGATGTTGAGGATGAAGAATCAAAAGGTCTCTTCTTTGATACATTAGAAGAACTATTATACTATATTTTGCATGCATCCATGTTGTACAAAGTGCCAACTCAAACACCCTAGTCAATACCATATCTCATCTTTTCATCTTGCATCCTCCACTAGAGAAAACAACTTATACTCTTGAATCATTAAATTTACTCATAGAAAGTAGATTTTGTGCCAAACCTAGGATATACAAGACACCATCAATCCCCTTGACTCTTCTAAGACCAATGATCTTTAGGTGAGATTCATCACCCAGGTACACCTTCCCACCATCATACTCTTCATACTTCAAAAACCAACCTCTATGAGAGGCCATGTGAAAGGATGCATCTAAATCTATCAGCCACACATCTTCTGATGCATGGGTCTCCAATGCTACAACAAACGCTTCAGCTTCATCTTGAGATGATTTGTGAGATTTAGAATTGCAGAAATACTTTTTTTTCTTCTTCTCTTCCTTCTTGTAGTCTTTCTGAAAATGAAGAATTTCACCATAGTTCCAATATTTTTCCTTGGACTTCTTACCAAGAGACTTAGATTTTTTTTATTTCTTTTTCCTTTATCCTTCGGTCTGCCAAAAATATCAAGGGGCTCCTTAGCCATCTCAAAATAAATTCTCTACATCTCTTTAAATAACAACAAAGAAACCACCACGTCGATCTTGAAAGTTGTTGTCCTTCCAATAGTCATCCCTAGGTGATCCAATGAGTCTGGAAATGAACACAATAGGATCATGCAATGGTATTGTTTGTTAATATTGTCTCTAATGGAAACTAGTTGACAAATCAACATGTTAAAATCATTCAGATGGTCTACCATGGATCCTCCATCTTCCATCTTTAGAGATACATCTTCTTTCTTAGGAATAGTTTGTTTACCAGGGATTTAGCTTGATAAACATCTCCAAGTTTCTTCCACAATGAAGATGAGGTATTCTCTTCATGAGTATTAAGGAGAATAGAATAAGCCAAATAGATTTTGATCAAAACCTTGGATTTCTAATCCATGAGATCCCAATCTTCTAGTTTCATGCCCATTGGTTTGGTTCCAAAAATCGTAAGCCATAGATAATGATCTACAAGCATGTCTTCCATCTTGAGCTTCCAAAGATCAAAATTATCACCATTAAACTTTCCCATCTCAATCCTTTCAGATGTTCCTATCTTCTTTTCCCTAAAACAAGGTCACAAAATGCACTTATGCAAAACTCCCACTAAAACAAAGATCAACTCAAAAAACCCTTCTAACCCAACAAAGGAATCAATGTTGGTTAGGCTCTAATAACAACTGAAAGAAATTCAGGTGAGTAGAAAAAAATTCCTACACTCCTCTAAGTATGGGAGATTTTAAAAAATTTTCCTTTCAACACCTTATATAGTTATAGAAAGATATTCACATAGAAAGCATAAGATAGAACAACAAGAACATATAAAACAATGATACAAGATATACATGGGGAAAACCATTTTGGGTAAAAAAACCCACCCTCTAAAATCATAACACTACTATATTAATTGAAATAAATATTGCAATGCAGCCCCAAGTACAAAGATTGTTCAACAAGTGTTTCAAAACAAACACCTATTCTGGAGTGAGTCCAACAACACTTTGTTACCTAAAAAAAAAACTATGCATTCTATAAGGAAAGGAATCCAATATATAGAGAGATACAAGATAGAAGAATCATCTAGAAGAGGATTGGCACCCAAATCCACATGGCACAATCTTACAAGACACACATGCATTTGGAAACTTTTACAGTATTCCCTTACACCCCTTACAGTTGTCATAATATGCAAATATTCCTTCCTAAAGCTTGGGCACCCAAAATATGCTAAATATAGTTAATGAAAGATGCCTTACACATCCTACAATTTTCATAGAATCTATCATAATTGAAAATACTTATAGTTGTAATTAAATCTATCATAATTAACCAAGAATATCTAATTCTCTTATAGTCAATCATAACCCAACTTGGGTGCTAGCTTTCTCCATCCAAAAAGATACCGTATGATGTATCATAGAATCTATCATAAGTTGTCATAAATTTTCATAGGTCCAAGATTCCCAAGTGGGATGCCTACCTCCACTCGGGATGATGATGTGACATCCAGTCACCTCCAATGGGGATGCCACCCAACCGGTGGGTCTCAAATGATGACATAACAATGTAGGCATTTAAATTTTATACAAATAAATACATTAAATTAAATCACATTAGAACTCTAAGGTTGAGACACCTTAATACCAAAAAATGGATGTATTATTCCCACTCCTATAGGTGTTATTATCGTTAACAAAAAAATCCTTGGAGTAAAATTTATAATTCTTATTGTTAACATTGTTATCCTCATCATCATCAATCAATCAATTTTTTCTAGAGTAGGGGCACAATACCTTTTTGGTCCTTCTATGCATGTTTTCTTGTTGGTTATGCTTTTTATAATTTTTTGTATATATCATGGTATTTGCACCATATTTCCATTAGAGGAATCATGGTCTTACAAGGTATATGTTTGTATTTATGGCAATGAAGAAAGTATCCCTTTTACTTTTCCTTTATTGTTTGGGCCCTCCTTGTTAAATGAGCTTAATGGTGCCTTGATTTAGTGTTGTAATGTGTTTGACACATTCACATTAGGTATTGGGCCCTTGTGAACTAATGGACTTAAAATGGTACCTTGTTAAAGTGTTGTAACACACTTTCACACTTTTATGAGGTTTTATTAATTATTTGAACCTAATAAATCTCTTTTTAACCTTAATCATTCCTTATTTGGAGTGTTGTAAACTGTTGTGACACACTTTCACACTTTTCTAGGGTTTTCATGAATAATTGGGTTTCTTTATGCTTTAATTGGCCTTGTTTTGCATCCACAAGCCTCATTTAATGCATCTTTTCAAGGATAATCCCAACACAAATCAACAACCAATCATAATTCATGTGTTTCTAGGTTGTGTGGCCCATATTTGATGGTCTAGGACTCATATGCCACCTTGGGTGTATGAGTCCCACCTAGGGTTTTAGGTGTCAAACTTGATTTTACACCTTTCTAAGAATTTTTTAATTTGGTCCCATAAATTATGCCTAATGGGACTCATATGCCACCTTGGGCCTATGAGTCCCATGTGGCCCAAAATCAAAATTAGTTCAATTTTTTGGAGGGATTTTATTCTCCTAGATCTAATGTCGACTTGTAGTGTTGTAGTTTGAAGCAAGTTCATCCTCTCACTAAAGTGGGGGCTAAATCTAGCAATGGAAAAAGTATCACTTTTACTTTTCCTTTCTTTTTGGGTCCTTCGTGTTGTAATGTGTTTGACACATTCACATTAGGTATTGGGCCCTTTTGAACTATTGAACTTAAAATGGTACAATGTTAAAGTGTTGTGAAGTATTGTAACACACTTTCACACTTTTTTGAGGTTTTACTAATTAACTGGACCTAATATATCTCTTTTTAACCTTAATCATGCCTTATTTGGAGTGTTGTAAAGTGTTGTAACACACTTTCACAATTTTTTAGGGTTTTCATAAATAATTGGGCTTCTTTATACTTTAATTTGCCTTATTTTTCATTCACAAGCAGGTATGTGCAGGATCATCATGGAAAAAGCAGGCCCTTAAGTGGTGAAAAAAATCAGAAAATCAGAGTTAGGAAACTTGATGTAAAAATTTGAATAAGTTATCTATATTATTTCACAATATGTAAGAATAGAATTTGTAAAAAATTGAATTTAGTTTCTAAACTACTAGGATTATTTTGTTTTAAAATATATTTGGTGAAAATTTGAAATTTCAATGTAGTAGTGGGAAAAATAAGAAGTAGGTGTATGTCTGACCACCCTAACCACAATAAAATGATAATATTTTGTTATAATATTTTAGATATAAGTAGAGGACTCATGTCCTGATGTGATGCATATTTTTTGTAATTTTTTCAAAGTAAATGATTAATTATGAATTTTTTATTACAACTTTTAAAAAATATAAAAAATTGTATGTCTAACCACCTTAACTTGGTCAAAACTTCATGAAATTCAATTTTTTTTTAATCCCATAGTATGTGAAGCATATAATGTGATGCATGTTTCAGATTCAAAAAATGTGATACCATTTGAAAGCTATAGATGTTTTTCAATCAGCCTATCAATCAGGACTTTAGTCATAATTCAAATAGAAAATGAATAATAACTATTTATTAAATTCAAAGTAAAGAATAATTTATATTGGTGGAAAGCTGAGAATATCTTTTTAAAACCTTTTTAGTTTCAACAATTTTGGGTAAAAAAAAGTCGTCAGCCACATGGGCCATCATATCACTTACATATCGCCACTTTTTGGCCCATCATGATCCTGCACATACCCAAGCTTCATTTAATACATCTTTTAGAGGATAATCCCAACATAAATCAATAACCAATCATAGTTCAGGTGTTTCTAGGTTGTGTGGCTTAGATTTAGTGATCTGGGACTCATATGCCACCTTGGGAATATGAGTCACGTGCGGCCCAAAATCAAAATTAATTCAAATTTTTGGAGGGATTTTATCCTCCAAGATCTGATGTTAGCTTGTAGTGTTGTAATTTCAAGAATTATTGCATAATTAAGTATAAATACAAGGTTCTTTCACTCATTTTCACCCAATAATTTTGTGAGAGCATTCATAATAGAAAGTTTGAGTTCAAAAGATAATTCAAGTGTTCACAAGAGAATTCAAGAGTATATTATCAAGCATTTTAGAGCATTCTTCAAGCATCAAGCATCATGTCAAAGTCTTCATGCATCATTTTTTTTTGGGAGCTAACAATTGTGATGTAGGGTCTCATGATTCAAGCTAGCATTTTATTCAAGATCTATCATATTCAAGCAAGATTCAAGATCTACATCCATTAGAGCCACTTCATACATGTTTGTAGCCTCTTATTGCTAGGGTTTGGTGAGAGGCAACATCATATTTTTTTCATTCATCATTCTCCATTCCTATTTCATTTCATTTCAATGTTTGATTACCAAAATGGTGTTTGAGCAAGGAAAACCTCTTTCCACTAACAAAACAACATTTTTCCCTCCCTTTAGTTTGTGATTTGAGGGTTTAGATTAAGGACACATTGAAGAGAAAGTGTGGATAAATTTTTCAAAGTGTTCAAAATTGTCAAAGTTGTCACCTTGCATTGGAGATAATTGAAGGACTTCTACATGTTGCAAATCAGGGTTTTAGATCTGAAAATAAATTGGGAAGTATATAGCAGACCTTGAAGACCAAATTCAGATTTTGAAGCTTTAGAAAAGCCTAACTAGACTGATGTGCCAGTTCTAGCATATGATTCCTAGTTTAGGTCAATTTTCAGGTTTTTATAGTTTTAGATACCCATTTATCAGATTCTCATTTCTGCATAGAAACCTAGATCTATGACTGATTTTTCTCAACCTAGTGTATGAGCCCTAGTTAGCATAAAAGTCCCTATTTTCAGCATTTTAGAGCTTCATCTAGTCATCTTTAAATTTCTATGCAGACATTTCATCTTTCCACTTTTTGTTTTGTTTTACATACTTTTCTAGGTCATTTAGTGAAAGATTGCATCATATTAGGGTTAAGCATTGGGTAAAATTATAAAGTTGTGTCACACTTTTATAAAGGAAACAACCAACGTCGATCTAACTTTTAAAATTTAATCACTAGAAAGTGGCATATATGTTTTGAATTTTGAAATGATGTAAACTAATAGAATGTATATTTTTTAGTATATTTTTTTGAAAAAATTAAAAAATTATTTGAATATAGTTTTTAATAAATTAACACTATAATTTAGTTGCTGATAAAATGCTGAAAAATGACGTTACATGAGATGTCAAGCTTTATATAGTAATTTTTTTTTTTCCTTCAATTTTTTTATGGATATTTATAACTAGAAACTTTAGGGCCTGGATATATTTTTTTACAATTTTAATAAATAGATATTTTTAAATAAATATTTAAATATGTGTGAATTAAAACACGGTTGTTTCCAATCGATGTCAACTTTTATATTGAATATTTATCTAAAATAGAAAACAAATTATGCTATCTTAATCTTGATTCTTTTATCTAGGGCATCATATTTTGTTTTATTTTTTTTAATAAGTTTTAGTATTTTTCTTGGCAAGATAATCAACCTAATATTTTTGTGCTGATAACCTACTTTTAGTAAAAAATAAAAATAATAATAATAATAATAATAATTGAAATATTAAAATAAATATATATTTTAAAACTACACTTATGGATCTACAAAAGGGTATTTTTATATTTTAAAAAAAATGTTATTTATATGAGCAGGAGTTGTTGAAACATTAAATTTTTCAAATAATGTCATTTTTTTAGTAAATTGGCCTAAAAGTGGTGCTACATATGCATTTAGCCAACAATTTTAGTTGGAAAAGTTGGAGAAATATTTAACTTATCCATAATGAATCTTACTAGACCATATGTTTGAGAAAAAATGACTTTTAATTATAGATACAAAAATTCACTTATGCTGATAAGTTGGCCAAAAGTGTGACACAACTTTGTACTTTTACCCCATTACATATTGCATATCATTTGTCTTTCCAAGCCCTAGCTTGGTGGTGAACCCCTCATTAGTTTACAATCATAACCTAGGACAACCCTATTGCAAGATCTCTTTATCCTTTGCATTGAGATCTCTAGGATTATCCTTGAATGAAATAATTGGAAAGTGGGCCTTGCTCTATGTTCTAAACCATATGAAAGTATCTCCCATACCACATTTTTTGTTGTTTCAATATTTTACCTTTTTTATCAAATATTTGGCACAGTATGAATCATGTTCCTTATACCTTTGTGCATGATATCATTTACAATATTAAATCAAGGTTACTTATACAACTACAACATAATTATCATTCATCCTTCCTCTTATCCATGTCTTTATCATCCCTATCTTTTCCTCGCCCATTATTTTATATTTCATCATCTACTCCTATCCATTTTAAGAGCACACACATGTTCTTGGAACTTATTTGTCCCCTCAAAGGGAATGCCACTAGATCTCCTTATTATCCTTCCTCATCCTTGCTAGTGACTAGTGCATAATGCCACTATGTCTAGTCCCTTTGCTAACCACTAAATTTTAATATTTTTTTTATCAAAGATAGTTTATATATTCATATAAATAGGATCTATTAAACATTTATCTCTGCATATATTACTTCAACAACATATTATAGATATTTTTTATACTTTACAATGCATATTTGTACTGATTATTTTTGATAATACACTGGCGATTTATAAAATTTTCCCACTATTAATCTTGTTTGAATTTCTTGTTGTAGCATTGTAGAAAGTTCTTGAATTTATTTTTGAAAGAATGCATCTTAGTTGCGGGATCTTCCAACTTATCTTGCTAGGATCTCACACATATCACTTTGTTTTCTTTAATTTCAGTCTTTTCTCCTTTTTCCAAATTTTTGCATTTACCTTTTGAAACCTCCAAGTTTATTGTTACCTACAAAGAGAGATTGTAAAGGGTGAGTCTTATGTAAGACTCTTTAAGTACCCTCGCCTTGCCTTGAAACTTTTCGTCATTCCTATCTTTCCAGATTAACCAAAGAATTTCAGTAGAGAGTATAAGCCAAAATAATTTTTTCATCATTATTTAAACCATTAATTTTACCATTAATAATTTCAAGTTTGTTTATTTTATCGGTATTCCAACTTGAAAGTTGACTACATACTATTAGCTATATTTTTTTTGTAAAAAGACAATCAAAGAAACTATGCTTTATATTTTCTAGCTTTCTACAAGATTACAAATATCATCACTTACATTATGAACAAACCAAGGTAGTTTTTTAATAGAAGAATATTTTATTCTAGTTTTTGTTGTTGTTCCAACATTTCCTTGAATGCTCTACTATCAGTTCAGGGGTGTACATCATGTTGTATAATTTTTTTGGATTCATATTAAATAATTTAGAACCATCCTTCCATTTTATGCTTTTTGTTTCTATACAACTAGATATGCAACAGTTAGAGCCATTATTAACAATTACTATATTTTTGCAAGCTTCTTTTAAAACTGTATAGGTTCTCCATTGAGTTTGAGGTAGATCAAACTCGATTTTAAGAATGGGTCATGGTCTGAGTGAACCATCATGGAGGATATCCTTAAAGGAGGGGATTCCTTTCTTGGCCCATGATTTGGCCAAGCAGCCTTGGAGCAAGGCCAGAGGTTTGTTTAAATGAGTTAGATTCCACCATATTGATCTATTTAAGAGAAAATTATTGGTCTCTATTGAGAGTAGGGTTTTGGCTTGTTCCCATGCCTTCCATATTGTTTGGAAGATTAAGGAATCTTTTGGTTGGAACGAGAAGGACCCAGATAAAGAATCAAAGTGTGGTATATTCTTCCATTTTTTAGCTTTTGGAACTGCTTTGGTGAGGTTATGTCTTATTAGAATTTTCCAAGGTTCATTACTTTGCATTTATTTTAGAATCCACTTTACTGCTAATGCAATTCCTTGTCTCTTTAAATCGTTTAGTCCCAAACCACCCACTTCTTTACTCCTTATGCACCAATCCAAATAGATGACATTCTTTTTTCTAGTGCCCTTGCCATCAAACTAGTAATAGTTCCTGATTTTCTTTTAGATTTCTTCAATTTGACCATAATTAAAAAGCCAAAAAGAGGAGTAATAAATTGTATACAAGGAAATAAAATTTTCACAAACTCGTACCCTCCTAGCAAGGGGAAGGTAAAGCCTATTCCATTTGTCAATCTTCTTTTCAATTTTATATTTGACCCAATTCCACATCTCATTTAGGTTGGGGTTGATTCCAAATGGTTTACCTAGGTACCTCACTTTCATATCAGGACCCTCCCATTGCAATTCATATTGGTTAAACCAGTTAGGTGGAGATTCATTCCAACTCAGCATAATAGATTTACTTTTGTAAATTTTAGCACCCGAAGCTTCACAAAAGATATTCAATTTTTGCATTAGACATTCAAATTTTTCTTTTTAAAGCTCAATAAAGAGGGTGGTATCATCTGAAAAATAAATATTGAGGAGAAATTTCTCATTGGGTAAATTGATACCTTTGAGTTTGGGGTTCTTCGAATTATTTCTAAGTAGATAAAATAAATCTTTAGAGGCAATTACAAAAAGGGATGGGGCAAGGGGGCACCCTTTCCTTATAGATATTTAGAGAGAAATAGGTTGGGAAAGGGTCCTATTCACATCAATTTGTGCATTTGCATCTTCAATAAGAGTTTTGACCATTTGGTAGAATTCTTTTAGAAATTTGAATGCTTCAAGTGCCCCTATGGTGTAGGGGAACCATGTCAAATCATGTAAATATAGTCAAATATGGTCATTTGATTATTTTTTTGGGTATTTAGAGTCTTTTTTAATCAAATAAGGTCATAATAGACAATTATCAATGTTTTAAGTCATCTTTGGGTCAGTTGTAGTTGAGTCTTCATATTTTGTAAATCTTGCAAATTGTTGTCATGCACAAAATTGCAAAAATGCAAGAATTGGGAAGACCAACGGTCAGGAAGTTCAAATGTTAGTTAGATTTGGTTGGATTAGTTAGTTTTTGGTGTGAAAAATTTAAAAATGCCTCACACAATTCGAGCCAGGGTTTTGAATTGAATACAATTAACAAAATCTCTATTTTCTTGAAAATCTTGTGTAATTGGCTGCTATAGGTGTGTGTACGGGTTTGTACTAAGAATTTATGTTATAAAAAGAATTAAACCTAGTGGAGGCATGAATTAACTATGTTTTGGAATTTATTTGATTGAATTTCATAAAGTTTGAAGAGATTTATTAGCAATTATGTCACCAAAAAGTGTAGTCTTTGACACTTTTCGCTCATTTGGGCCCTTGCCTATGAATTTTGGACCTTTTCCAACCTCTTTTTACCCCTTTCCAATCCTTGTGCCAAGATGTTGTAAGGTTTTTTAAAAAAATTTCACACTTTCCTAGGCTTGTCATCACTAAATTAACCCTTTCTTATGGCAAAATGACCCCTTTAATACTCTTACAGGTCAAACTTTAGTGTGTTTTGTGAGACAATCCTAACAAACAATATTAATCACCTCTTAATCCCCAAAAACCAATGAAAAATTCCTAGGTGGACTACGTCACCACCTTGGGCAACCTAGTCCCATGTGGCTTAAAATTCAAATTTAACCTATCTTCTTTGGGGATTTTGTCTCTAAAACTCTAAGGTTGGCATGTGTGGTGTTATTTCGGGGAAATTAGGCCACGAATTGTATTAATAAGGCTCAAAACCCTAATTCAACATATTATGCATCACTCAACTCACCTTCCTCTCATTCCTCATCCACTCCTTCTCAAGCAAGCTAGGGTTGTACATTCCAAGTCAACAAGACATCTTTTTTGATGCATTCAAGGGTTGATTGCTGCAACAACACAAGATCTCTCATCATGGAAACGTAACTTACTCCATTATCTAATTGTTTCATATTAACTCTTTGCATTTTCTATTCATTTTGGTTTAGTTACCTCAAAGGGGTTTGACCAAGGCAAACCGCTAATCCCTAGCAATCAACATTTTTTTCTTTCTCTCCTTGTGTGTTTGTAGATTTAGGTACATTGAAGATCATTAAAGACTTGTTGAAGACTTCTCCTTGCTTGCAAAGTCCAAATATTAGGGCGGGTGCATGGAAATGGGTAGAAATTTTGTGGACACCTTTCAAAAAAAGTGAAAACCTATCATTGTTATTTCGACTGGTTTTTTCTTGTAGTTGTGGCCAAAAACTCCATACTTTCATGCTCGCATTCTAGGAGGATCAATTCAACAAAAAAATTCACCAACAATTTCTATTTCTTTGCAACGATGGCACCACAATGAGGAGGAGGTGTGAGAGGTAAGGATTTTGTGGTTTTTGTTTTGAATTAGTTAGTTTTAGGTTCAATTTGTTAGTTTTAGGTTGAATTTGATATATATTTGTTTGAATTTTTAGGAGATGCAAATCAACTTGCAAACCCTCAAGATCCTCAACAGGAAGACCAACCAAATCCTCAAGATCAAAATCAACCACAACAACAACGTCCTCCACCAAATGAGTGAAATTGAGAACAACAAAAAAAAATTGAGGATTTGATCAGTAGGTTGAGTGATCCAAATGGTTCAACCGCAGAAAGAATGACCCTAGCAAATCCATTGAAAGATATGTTAAAAAATTTAGATTCAATTAGAAAAAAAATAACTGGATGGCAAGATAGGAGGCAGACGACTAGGGATTATTATGCAAATAAACTATCATACAAAGATGTAAAGGATTTAAAAATTACAAAAGGTGATTTATGCTCATTATTCACCGACCCACGCACAAATCAAAATCTTACCCTCAATGCGAAGAGGTTTCCTATCCATTGGTGCCACCACCAACAGATTAGGGACCAGTTTTATGATAGGTGGCACATGGTCTTTGATTACCTACTGTGCAACAATTGCGAGGTCCCACAATATTTCCTTAGGAAACTATACAATGAGTTCATATTGAATAAAATCCCAAATTATTTTGATATGAGGGATTTCTAGGGGAGAGGTGGGGGGTCAGCTTAGGATAGACCCGATGCACAACAAAATCCTATGCGGCAAGGTAGACGATCTCTCATTAGGCCACCTCATGAGCACATTGTTATGCCTTTCATCGCAAAGGAAAGTGATAATGTAGAGACATTGCAGGTGATCAACACTTTGACCCAGAGTGCCATCCATCATACTAGCCCTATTCTACCACACCATCCAGGGGATTCTTCGAGTGGTGGCCTTCAAACACATGTGTGTCAATCTTGTGGGGCTACTTGTTCATATGACCTCACTGACACTCAGGAGACCGGTACACAAGATTCATCTGCAACTATGGAGATGGAGAGGGCAACTCACATTTTGCATGAGGCATATGGCATTGATAATCAGGTAAAATTTAGTGCATGTTCATTGAATTTAATTTATTAAATTTTGATTTTGAAATGCAAAATTAACTAAATTTTTTTTATGATTTTAATAAAATTGCAAGGTCACAGTGTTGAGACTGGATACACTGGCCCCCCACCAACTTACTTCTACAGTACACCTATCGTTGGGTTATGTAACTAGTAAACAATTATAAATTTATTGCATGTTAATATAATTTTTTTACGAATGGTAATTTAATATACGATTTTGGGTGTTGAACAGACTAATATTGGAGGTTTTGATGGAACACTTCCCAATGGTGGTGGATTTACTCAAACCTACATGAAAGTAATAGAATAAAGAGTTTAACAAATGAATCAAGTACTTAAAATATCTGTGTAGTTTATATGCACATCATTGATTACGTTGAATAATTTTTTGTTTTATTTTCAGATGATGCAAGTCGAAACACCTATGAATGTGATGAGGGCAATGGATATTGGCGTGTCATCTACTATAGAATCCTTGATCACTCTGATAGGAGAGGTATGAGGCAAATTAGTAAATTTACATTTACATTTTTTGTTATAGATTCTAGTGAAAAATCAAACCATTATTGATTCACGTAGTTTAATTTCTATTTGTATGGTTTATACAAGGCTTGAGCACGCTTGATCATGGGCGTGAGAATATTTCCCTCATGGAGAGAGATCATGAGATGGCATTAAGTGATTATTTTGTCAAATATATCAATTTTATAATGTAATTTCTATATATTCATGTCTTTACTTCTTATTGTAACAATTAAAACTTCACTATGAACTAAACCCTAGGTGGAGTAGTAGGAGCACTCCTTGAGTGCAGCAAAAATGAGTGATAGACCTATCACCATCCGATTGAAAAGGAAAGGGAAAGAATTTATTTCTAGGGCATGGAGAGCAATGACTTTTGATTCCAGAGTCCTTTGTTGTATACCTACATGGCAGTTTTGTACATATTTTTATTGGACATATTTGACATTGTATGCCTATATGGCTATTTTGTACATATATTTCATACTTATATAGACATATATTGATGTATGCCTACATGGCTATTTGGTTAATACAAATATATTTTATCGATGCCTATCCATATTTGCATTCTAAATTGATGGTTCAATAGATATGAGTTACATGTATTCAAGTGTATACTTTGTGACTTACATGCGTTCGAATGTATACTTTGTGGCTTACGTGTTTTCATGTGTATACCTTGTATTCGTGCATATAATTTGTATTAATTTGTATATACTATGTATTCGTGTGTATATATTTTGAGGCTTACATGTTTTTGAGTACTTGTGCTTCCCTTATTGACATGTACATGCTTGAATTATTCATGTGTATAATTATTAATTGGTTAGCCCTAGCATTGATCATTGTTGTCCTTCATGATTTGTCTTGAGTATTAATTGATTGATGCTAAACAACTTTATCTAAAATAAAAAAACATGTTTACAATTGGCATTCCATGAAATGATTCATAAAAATACTCCAATATGTTCCTGATGTGTCACTATCAAAAGATTTATATGTCAACTTTTTGTAATATTATTTCTTGTATACAAAATGGACTCGGGAGAAAGCAAGTTATAATTTATAATACAAATAAGAAATGGACACAACATTGTCCTGGACCCTCGAATAGGTCTATTTAACAAAGAAACATACTCTCAATCACTCTTCGAATTGCAAAGAACCATTCGTGATGCAGAGTGGCTCAACCAAGTTGTGATTTGACAAAACTTCTCTCAAATGTGCCCACTAAGACTCCAACATTCACTTGACTCAACAATAAGAACTCTCCTATTCCTTTATGGTTTTGCACCAAACCACCACCAAAATAAAGACAACTCAACCCTCTTTCAATCCATGTCAGCCTTGGGACCGTACAGGAAAGATGGAGTTCGTACCAAGTACGGGATCAACAAGTTTGTATCAAAAATCTAAAAAATAGAGAACAATGTGAATAATTCTTATTAGATCTTCTCCAAAAGTTCATCAACAACCTCCATTCAATCCTCTCAAGGCTTTACATAGTGTTTAACACCCTTCTCTAACTGATCCACGCCCTCAACTAACTAAAAACCAACTTTCAAAACAAGTAACCGTTGCATTTCAAATTTGTTTCTTTAAGCAACTTACAAATTTGCAACATTAGACTCCTCCAACCTAATGAGTACATCTAGTGACCTCTAAACCCACGCAAATGGTGTAAAAATATCCATATTACATCAACAAAAATCCATTCTTTCACAATAATATACAAATTCACAAATTTTCCTTCAAAGGCTACAAAGACAACTTCTAGTGCAAGATTGAAATTTTCACATTTTTTATCACTAGACCCAAAAGTCACCCTAAAACATACCTAATGGTCTTAATTGACCTTATTCAAGACAAAGCATGCTCAGAATACCCACAACAACCTATTGACGAACCTATTCACCATCAGATAATCACTAAAACCATTGAATTAGACCTTCTTCATCAAATGGAGTAACAAGGTGCTCTGCACCAATGATCATACACTTTTTGTGTGGACTACTCAAACTTCTCAACCATTGTTTGTATGTTTCTCTTTTTGAGTGTTTTGCATGCCATCATAAGGGATCAAGCCGATTGAATGCAAGTCATATCAATTCCACGTGTTTGGGTGCGAAAGAGGACCATGCCTAGCGTAAACCTACCTATTGGGACGTGTTGGAGCAGTTATTTTGGTCACATGAATTGTAAAATGAAAGTTGCACCACTTTGCAACTTTGCACAACTTGAATTTGACACTCTTTTCATCAAGTGAAAATCCATCGCCACGGGAAAACCACTCCAAGATATCCAAAACTAAGAGAGGATTTTGTAGAGGGGCCCAACGCAATCCTGTAGGATTAGACGAGAATTTTCTAAGCATCATGGTATCTGAGTAATAGCATGTGAATTTTGTAGCCATTTTTCACTTTGGACCCTTAAGGGATCGATCTGGTGGAACATAGCTCGGAGCGATTTCTCATGTTTCGGTGCAAAAGAGGACCATTCCTAGCATAAAAATACCTATTCGGACACGTTGGAACAATCCTTTTGGTCACACGAGTTGCAAAGAGAAAGTTGCACCACTTTGCAACTTTGCACAACTTGAATTTGACACTTTTCCATCAAGTGAAAATCCACCGCCATGGAAAAATCACTCTGAGATAGCCAAAAACGAGAGAGGTTTTTGTATATGGGCCCAACACAATCCTATAGAATTAGACAAGAAGTTTCTAAGCATCACGATATCCAAGTAATAGCATGCTGAAGTTTGCATCCATTTTGCACTTTGGACCCTTTAGGGATCGATCCTGTGGAACATAGCTTGGAGCGATTCCACATGTTTTGGTGCAAAAGAGGACCATTCCTATCATAAAAATACTTATTTAGATGCGTTGGAACAGTCCGCTTGGTCATACGAGTTGCATAACAAAATTTTCACCACTTTGAAACTTTGCACTACTTGCATTTGACACTTTTTACATCAAGTGAAATCCGCCACCATGGGAAAACAACTCTGAGATAGCCAAAACCGAGAGTGGTTTTTGTAGAGGGGCCCAAAGCGAGAGAAAGATAGATTGGGAGAAAGAGAGAGTGGGAGGGAGTGGGAAAAATAGAGAGTGGGAGAGAGTGGGAGAAAGAGAGAGGGGGAGAGAGTGGGAGAGGGAGAAGGGGAGAGGGGAGAAAGATAGAGTGGGAGGAGAGAGGGGAGAGTGGGAGAAAGGGAGAGTGGGAGAGAGAAAGAGGGATAGATGGAGGGAGAGGGAGGGGAGAGAAAGAGGGAGAGAGGAGGGATAGAGGGGAGAGTGGGAGAAAGAGAGAGAGTGGAGAGAGAGTGGGAGAGAGGAGAGAGGGAGGAGAGGGAGGGAGAGAAAGAGGGAGAGAGGGAGGGAGAGGGTAGAAAGAGAGAGTAGAAGAGAAGGGGAGAGTGAGAGGAGGAGGGAGAGAGAGGGAGAGTGGGAGAAAGAGAGAGTGGGAGAGAAAAGAGGAGAGGGGAGGCAGAGAGGAGAGGAGAAAGAGAGAGAGAAAGAGGAGAGGGAGGGAGAGGATGGGAGGAGGAGAGAGGAGGGGGAGGGAGAGGAGAGGAGAGGGGGAGAAAGATGGGAGAGATGGAGACAGAGAGGAGGAGAGAGGGAGAGAGGAGAAAGAGAGAGAGAGAGGAGAAAGGGAGAGAGGAGAGTAGGAGAGAGGAGAAGGAGAGGAGAAGATGGAGTGGTAGGGAGAGAGGGGGAGGGGAGAGAGAGAGAGTGGAAGATAAAGAGGGAGAGAGGGAGGAGAGGAGTGGAGAGAATAGGGAGAGAGGGAGGGGAGAGGAGAGGGGAAGAGAGATAGTGGGAGAGATTGAGATAGAGAGGAGGGAGAGGGGAGAGGGGATAAATAGAGAGTGGGAGAGTGGGAGAAGGGGGGAGTGGGAGAAAGAGAGAGTGGGAGAGAGTGGGAGAAGGGGAGAGTGTGAGAAAGATAGAGTGGGAGAGAGAGAGGGGGAGAGTGGGAGAAAAAGAGAGTGGGAGAGAAAGAGGGAGAGAGAGGGAGAGAGGGATGGAGAGGGAGAGGGGGAGAAATATATAGTGGGAGAGATGGAGATATAGAGTGAGGGAGAGATGAACTGAGAGAGAGATAGAGGGTTAAGAGTTAAGGGTTTAAAGGTTAAGGATTTAAATGGTTAAGAGATAGAGGGTAGATGGAGATAGCGGCATATATGGATATCCCTATACCCTCTTAATCCCTCAACCCTCAACCCTCAACCCTTAAACCCTAATCCCTAATCCCTCAACCCCTATATCCTCTTAATCCATCAACCCTAAACCCTTAAACCCTAATCCCTCAACCCCTATACCCTCTTAATCCCTCAACCCTCAACCTTCAACCTTTAAACCCTAATCCCTCAACCCCTATAGCCTCTTAATTCCTCAACCCTCAACCCTTATCCCTCAACCCTCAACCCTTCAACCCTAATCCCTCAAACCCTATACCCTCTTAATCCCTCAACCCTCAACCCTTACACGCTAATCCCTCAACCCCTATACCCTCTTAATCCCTCAACCCTCAACCCTTAACCCTCAACCCTCAACCATAAAAGCCTCAACCCTAAAACCCTAATCCCTCAACCCCTATACCCTCTACTATATAACCTCTTAATCACTCAACCCTAAAACCTAAACCCTTAAACCCTAACCCATAAACCCTATACCCTCTCTCGTCAATCCTCTACCCTCTACCCTCAACCCTAATCCCCCAACCCTTAAACCCACTTAGTAAACTCTCTACCCTAATCCCTCAACCCTCTTGACCCTTAAACCCTCAACCCTTAAACCCTTAAACACTCAACTCTAAACCCTTGACCCTCAACCCTCAACACTTAAACCCTAAACTCTTAAACCCTCTACCCTCTACCCTCAACCCAATACTCTCTACCCTAAACCCTAATTCATCAACCCTAATCCCTCAACCCTTACACTGTTAAATCCAAGAAAACTCTTTACCCTAATCCCTAAACCCTCAACCCTGAATCTCTCAACCCCTATAACCTCTACCCTATATATTGGACCCTCAACCCTAATCCCTCGACCTTATACCCTATACCCTATATCCTCAACCCTCAACCTGAAACCCTCAATCTTCAACCCTCAACCCTTAAACCCTCTACCCTCTACCCTATACATTTAACCCTCAACCCTCAATTCTCAACCCTTAACCCTTAATCCCTCAACCCTCAATCCTTAAACCCTAAACCCTCTACCCCTTACATTGGACCCTGAATCTAATCCTTCAACAATATACCCTCAAACCTATACCATAAACCCTCTACCCTCAACCAAGTAAACCCTTAACCCTAAATCCGTAAACCTTCTACCCTATACCCTCAACCAAATACCCTCTACCATTGACCCTATTCACTCAACCCTCAAACCTTAAACCCTAATAACCTAGAAATCATCCACCCTATAGGTCCTCCATCCTAATCCCTCAACCTTATACCCTCAACCCCTATCACTTTCTATCTATCTATACATATCACCCCTCCCTCCCTCCCTCCTACCCTCTCTAATTGTCTATATCTATCGTCTCCCTCTTTCTACGTACCTCTCATTAAATCAATCCCTACAACCCTCGCTCACTCCCTCTATCCATCTCTCTATATGTCCCTCCCACTCTATCCCACTCTCTCCCACTCCCTTCCACCCCCCCTCTCTCTTAGGTCTCTCCCTCTGACAACCTACCTAGGTAACTCTCTCTTTGTCTCTCTCCCCTCTCTATCCATCCCTTCCACCCTACCTAGATAATTCCCTCTCACTCCACCCCCCTCTTTCTCTTCCTCTATCAGGTCACTCCCTCCCACACCCTCTCCCTCTCTCAGGTATCTCACTCACACTCCCTCTCTCCCACTCCCTCTCTTTCACACTCCCTCTCACCCCCCTCATACTCTCAAGTCTCTCCCTTTGGCACCCTACCTACATAACTCTCTTTTTATCTTTGTCTCTCTCTCCCCCCTCTATGTCTCTCCCTCTCTCTCAATTCTCTCTCTCCCACCCCCCTCTCTCTCTCCCTCCCTCTATCCCTCACAGCCTACCTAGCTAAGTCCCTCTCACTCCAAACCCTTCTCTCCCACTCCCTCTCTCTTAAACTCTCACTTCCACCCCTTCTCCATCTCTCCAGAATCTCTCTCTCTCCCTCTAAAGACATACATAAATGCATACATACAAGCATAATACATATGTACATATAATACTACATCCATACTTGAAAATACATACATACATGTGTAGATACAATATTACATACATACATACAATATATATGCATTGATACATACATGCATACGTACATACATACAAGCATGCATATATGACATACAAGCATACATGTACATACAAACATAAAAATATATCAGCATACATTCAATATATTGGTATTAAACATAAAGGAGGACATAGCGCAAGCACGTTATAATGCACTCACGTTATGTCTGAGTTGATATGTTTCCCAGATAAGCAAAAATAGTGTCAAAACTAAAATATAATGCGAGCGCATTATAGTGCGGTCACGTTATATCTTGCTTTGGAAATTCCTGAACCTTAGGCTTGGTATTTGCCTTGGAATACCAACCCAAAGACTTGGAAGGCATTCCCAATGACCATAGACATGTTTTTAAAAAATCTGCCATATTTCACATAATTGAGTTCGTGCTCACCATCAGGATTGCACGTGGTTCAATATCAAAAAAATCGAACACATGGGTAATGTTGGGTTCTCTCTTAGCTATCCAACAATGTAATTTTTTTCACTTTATGAAAATGTTAAGCCTTTTGAATCCATAATTTATTTTATTTGTATGCCTTTTTTTTTGCCAAAAAGAAGTGTTTGGTATTTTTTTGTTATAAATTAACCGTTCATCGAATTTTCAAATAAATTACATTTTTAGAAACTAGACCCCATTCTACAAAATTAAAAAAAAAAAAAATCAATTAGTTTCCAAAATTTGTAGGGGTAGCACGGCCAAAATTCTATTTTTTAAGAAATGTCCTCTTCAAAAATTAGTAAAAAATCAAATATTCATTAAAAAATTATTAGAAAAATCGTGCATCAACTACATATTGTTAGCTAACTTCTGACCGTTGCGATTTTAAAAATACTAAAAAAAAATTCACCGTACATACAAGGGTCATACACTAGTTGCTATGTTATGTTTTTCTGAACAAGAAAAACACCAATTTGTGTACATCCCTCTTTTGAACCCCTTAATATCAACCATTTTAAAAATAAATTAGTAGTTTAGAAAGTAGACTCAGAGCACTTCGATCCTTGTTTTTGTTCCATCTCAAAATTTTGAGTGTAACTATCCTCAATTTCACGTCCAAGGTCAGTATTTCCTGATTTCAAAAAAAAGTTGTCCACTTAAGCCCCCTTTTTGGGAACCATCTTGGTTCACTTACCCATCAACCAAAAGTCACTTTCAGGCTGGAATATCAGAGTTTCAAAAGCAGACAACTGTGAAGAACCAAGGTGCAAAGCGGGGGCTTTTGTTTCCCCTTCAAAAATTCTAGAAATCTTTAAGAGGACTAAGTCACCAACAATGGCGACCTAGTCCCATTGGATAGGCCTTGCACTGATTTTTACTTTTTCAGACACCCATTTGGTAGAAACGGGCCCCAAAGCAGTTTTCTCAAATTTGGGACTAAGTCGCCCAGATTGGCACAAGTGTCCCTTTCGGCTTCTACAACATTTTCATCAACATTCCAGACCTCCATCAAATCCTTCTTCAAGTTCCAGGTGCACACATCCTATCTCCTTCATTTCTATTTAGTTTAGTGTATATTTCTTAGGTCATTTTGTATATGTTTGCATATCATTATGTGTTTTCCAACACTTTGCATTTCTTAAATTTAGCATTAATAAAGCATTTAATTTCCAATCCATTGCATTTAGGGCATTCCACACACATCACTTTAAGCCCCTAACCCCCCCTTTGAATGAACCCTAAAGTGAAGAGGTGCGAAAGAGAGCCATTCTTCCAACCTTAGCTTCTAGGTGAAAAACCCTAGAAGCTCATTGGGGAATCCTCTTTCCCTTCTTCATTTTTGGTGGTTCATTTTGGTGAACCCGACATCCTTACACCCTCTTGTCTAATTTAGATTCCTTCATTGTCCTAGGATTAACTTGCATTGCATGTTGCATTAGTGAAGTTGCATTCTAAGGTTTAAATTTTGCATTAGTGAAAAGTGCATATAGGTTGCATTTTTGCATCTTAAATAATTCATCATTTCTTAAATTTTGCATTTGCATGTTAGGTTTTCCTTGTACAACATAGAAACTACCTAAACCCATTAATTTTTTTTGTAAAATCTCAAAAAAATCACTAGGAGGACTAAATTGCCACTCTGGGCGACCTAGTCCCTCTAGGCCTCTAAAATATCCCTTTACAGAGCTAAAAACCCTATTTTCCAGCTTCTTTTTGTGCCATTACCTATCTATATCAACTAGCTATGTTATTGTTACATGTATTTTATTAAATTTAGCTTAATTTAGCTCATTTCATGCATTGCACATTTTCAAATTTTTAATTCACAACATTTTTTTCCCAGATTATTGCATAGTGTAATTAGTGAATTACTTTGTTTGACATCTAAAAAAATCATTTCATTTTAACTTTTCATATTGCATTATAAATTCTTCAAACATGTTTGTTTCAATCCTTTCCAAAATTGCAAAGAAAAAGTTAGTAAATAAACATGTTAATCATTCTTTCAATGCATTCCCCACTTATGAGAGTCTAGCAAATGAAAGTGTTAGTAATTCTATTGACATTACCCTACCTTCTATCTCTCCTATTTGTGAGGATGATGTGTTAGAAGAAAATACAAACATAGATAGTCATGATCATCATAATTGTTCCTCTCTTGATACCTCTCCTTCTAGTGACGAAGGTATCTTGTTAAAAGAAGGTACAATCATAGAGCATCATGAAGGTATTGATTTTTCTTCTCCTCATCCCCTTTGGCAAGATATTTTAGCACAAAAAAATGAAATCATACACTTTCCTAAACATCACGGGTATGTGCAGGATCATCATGGAAAAAATAGGTCCTTAAGTGGCAAAAAATTCAGAAAAATCAGAGTTAGGCAACTTGACATAAAAATATGAATAAGTTATTTATATTATTTCAAAACTATGTAAGAATAGAATTTGTAGAAAATTGAATGTATTTTCTAAACTACTAGGTTTATTTACAAAAAAAATAAATCTATTTGGTGAAAATTTAAAATTTCAATACAGTAGAACTTAAATTTCAAGGAAAAAATAAGAAGTAGGTGTCGGTCTGACCACCCTAACCACATTAAAATGATAATATTTTTTTATAAGATTTTAGATATAAGTAGAGGACTCATGTCCAGATGTGATGCATAATTTTTTGTAATTATTTTCCAAGTAAATAATTAATTTTATTTTTTTTATTACAACTTTTAAAAAATATAGACTCATATTTCTGACCACCTTAACTTGGTCAGAAATTCATGAAGTTCATTTTTTTCTTTTTCAATCTTATAGTATGTGAAGCATGTTTTGGATTCAAAAAATATGATACTGTTTGAAAGCTATAAATGTTTTTCAATCAGCCTATCAATCAGGACTTTAGTTGTAATTCAATAGAAAATGAATAATAATTATTTATTAAATTAAAATTAAAGCATATTTTATATTGGTGGAAAGATAAGAATCTCCTTTAAAAACCCTTTTTGTTTCATCAATTTGGGTAAAAAAATTGTCGTCAGCCACATACCCATCATATTGCCACTTTTTGGCCCATCATGATCCTACACATACCCTCACCTTACCTAGTCTCCCTAACCATGTTGATCCACCTTGTCCTTCTTCTAATATCCCTCCTCGATGCAAAGAGGACATGTTGGTGTTAGAAGATCCTTCTCCTAAGATTCACAAGACTCTCAACCCTCCCTACCTATTTGAAAAACATAGTGGTCCTTCCCTTGATGTCTCATCCCCTTGTGATGAAGCATATGATGAACATCTTCCAAGCTATCCTACTAGGGTAGATATTATAGAACAAGCGAATGAGACCTTTTACAATCAAATAGAACCCTATCCTAATCCTTCTTCTCCTCATAATCCCACCATCGATCATTTCCTTAATAATATTATGCCCTTACAAGAAGATGTAGAGCCTGTATTGGACTCTCCTTCTCTAGGGGATGTTAATATTATTCAACCTCAACTCATCCTTTACCCTCCTTCAACCAAACCTAAACCTGAATTTACCCTCTACCCACCTACCCATAATTTGTTACAACCACCGAATCATAATATTGTTGCTCATACACATTACACCTGTAATAATCCATGACCACAACCACCACCCTCAACTCCTTTACCTTTACCTAATCCCATCTTACCTACTACCACTTGTTTGAATTCCCTCCTTAGGGAGTTGATCTTGTTGACCAATTAAGGAATACTCCCGCAAAAATCTCCTTATGGGAACTTATTCAAGTCTCCCCTCACTACCACAACATGATGCAAAATGCCCTACAACAAGTTCCTATTCCTTCTAATGAGAAATCAAATGACATAGCAGCTATTATTCATAGAATTAATGTTGATATTATTTTTCATCAAAGTGAGCTCCCTCAGGTTTAGATGTACAAAAACAAAATGAAGCTTTTGTAATAATCTCTCAATACAAAACAAAAGGGATAAAGTGAACTCTTGTCGATACCAGATCTGCTCTTACTATGTGTAGTGTGAGCCTTTTGGATAGCCTTGGCATTGATAGACCCCACATCAAACCTGATTCTATCTCTATCAGGGGATTTGACAATGTCACTAAGAAACTGCTCGATGTGATCACTATACCTCTTACGGCTGGAATGGCCACATTAGACACTAAAATCCATGTTATGCCTCATGAAATTTCATACAATCTTCTCTTAGGTAGACCATGGATTCATGCTATGAATGGAGTGCCTTCAAATCTTCATTGAAATATGAAGTACATCTACAATACCAAAGTGTACACACTTGATGCCAATTTTGAACCTAATAGTTCCTTAAACATTCACAAATCCCAAGAGAATAACTTCCACACCTTAACCCCCACCACCCACATGGAACTTGCCCAACACCCACATAAAGAACAACATCTTGAGCCAATCACCAAGCTCTTCGATGATGATTGGGGTTCCTTAGACTTCACCCCTCCCTTAATGGGATAATCTAAGATCATAAATGACTTTGAAAAAAGGGAAATGCAGTCTTTTCCACACAAGACTTAACCGATCCTTCCAAAGCATCTACCCCAACCCCTTTAGCCAATGAAGCACACAACACACAAATACCCAATCAAAAAAGCTAAAAAATATTTATGGAAGAGGTTATGAGATCATGAAACAACTTGGCTATAGTGGAAAAGGTTGTGGTGCTAATGAACAAGGCATCAACTATAGAGCCTATCAAGAAAACATCACATCATGGTCTTGGTTATTGTCCTCTAGTAGAAACCACCAACCCTTCACCTCCCATCAACATCATCCCAAATCACCCTTCTATCCCAACCTTCGAAAGTAATCCTTTGAAACCAACAAAGGAATCTTCGCTTAATGTCAATGTCATCTCGTAACCCACTATTGATTCAGATTTTACACACCCCTCTCAAGGAGTATACAGAATCTCACAATTCATATCACCTTGTGTAGGTATGACATCCTATCCTAAGCACGACCTTTCTTTGTTGCACACCAAAGGATCACCTTCTACCCTCAATCAAGAGGGTATCTTGTTGAGACTCCTCCAAGATCATTTGATATCCCTTCCTCCCAAGACTCACAAGAGATGTTCCACCAAACATTCCTTTTGTGCTTACCACCGAGTTCATGGTCATCACACTAATGCATGTAAGGCCTTGAGTAGAAAAAATCAACACCTTCAGGAGTAGGGTGTTCTTCCATCTATGGGGGAACAGGTCCTTCCTCTGATTCATACTAGTTTTCACTCAACCATGCATCTCCTCAATCCTCTTGGCTCACTCTTGTCCTGCACTAGGTGGGGGCATGGGGTTAGTTAACCTTTTGCCTCGTATGTCACTTGTCGTTGTCTCTTTCAACTACTCGTTAACCTTTCATGAACAAATAAGAGAAAGCTTGGAATGTGGATGACTTGTATTAAGTTGACTTACATGTGACATACTCCCTCATTTTCATGACACAACTTTTCAGAAACAAATGAGTCGGCATAGGGATTTTCGAACAAGCTCGCATGTCCTTTTCCTCCTCTTCTTCTCTACTTTAAAGAAATTTCTCACAGTGTGATGTTTCACAATTCCTTTAAAGTGGGGGCATACATCACCACTAACATTTCATTATGTGATATTCTTTTTTCTTACAATTCCTTCTCTTAGAAACATTACACACACTGTTGCTTAGAATGAGACATTTTCATTTTTCCTCTTTTGCATACAAGAGGAGTCCACTTGCACTTTTTCTCTCTTGGCGACATTATGTGTGATGTTCCTTAAGATGAGACATCACACGAACTAAGAAAAATCCCTTTGAAAAATTCTTTACATCATCATTTCAAAATCATTTTCTTTTGTGGTGCCTTATCAAAAATATCACGAGGTATAACTTTTGTATGGTTAAGCAGAAAGCCCAACCAGTGGCACAACTTTCCCCATAGCCACCTTTGTGTGTGTGAGTACATATCAACCATGTGCATGTTTCTCACCTTCTTTGGGACAACTCACCCCACAGACGACCTGATGCTCTGTGGCCCCAGAGTGAGTACATATTTTTCCCCTCATTTCTCTTCCTTCTAGTTCTTGTCATTGTATGATCATGTATATCGTCTTACTGCAGTGCATTCACCCTTGAATGTGTTCTTTGGCATTGATGTCTTCTTGAAATAGGATATTGAATCCTGGGGGCTTGACCACCTCCTTCTTTCTCATTCTTCATCATCTCCACTGGGCTACATAAGTGTGATTTTGAAGCAAGTTCATCCTCTCACTAAAGTGGGGGCTAAATGTGTTGCCAAAAAGTGTAGTATTTGACACTTTTCGCTCATTTGAGCCCTTTCCTATGGATTTTGGACCTTTTTCAACCTCTTTTTACCCCTTTCCAAGCCTTGTGCCAAGGTGTTGTAAGGTGTTTTAAAACATTTTCACACTTTCCTAGGCTTGTGATCACTAAATTAACCCTTTCTTATGGCATAAAGACCCCTTTAATACTCTTACAAGTCCAACTTTAGTGTTTTTTGTGAGACAACCCTGAAAAACAATATTAATCACCTCTTAATCCCCGAAAACCAATGAAAAATGACCAGGTAGACTAGGTCACCACCTTGGGCGACCTAGTCCCATGTAGCTTAAAATTCAAATTTAACCTAACTTCTTTCGAGATTTTGTCTCAAAAACCCCGAGGTCGGCTTGTGTGGTGTTATTTCGGGGAAATTAGGGCATAAATTGTATAAATAAGCCTCAAAACCCTAATTCAACATATTATGCATCACTGAACTCACCTTCCTCTCATCTCTCATCCACTCCTTCTCAAGCAAGCTAGGGTTTTACATTCCAAGTCAACAAGACATCTTTTCTAAAGCATTCAAGGGATGATTGTTGCAACAAAAGATCTCTCATCATGGAAAGGTAACTTACTCCATTATCTCATTGTTTCATATTCATGCTTTACATTTTCTATTCATTTTGTTTAAGTTACCTCAGAGGGGTTTGACCAAGGCAAACCCCTAATCCCTAACAATCAACGTTTTTCTCTTTCTCTCCTTGTGTGTTTGTATATTTAGGTACTTCAATAAAAACTTGTTGAAGACTTCTCCTTGCTTGCAAATTCCAAATATCAACCAAAAGCCACTTTTAGGCCAGAATATCAAAGTTTCAGAAGTGGACAACTGTGAAGAACCAAGGTGCAAACTAGGGGCTTTCATTTCCCCTTCAAAAATTCTAGAAATCCTGAAGAGGACTAAGTCACCAACAATGGTGGCCTAGTCCCACTGGATAGGCCTTGCAGTGATTTTTACATTTTTAGACACTCATTTGGCAGAAACGGGCTCCGGAGTAGTTTCTCAAATTTGGGACTAAGTTGCCTAGATTGGCACAAGTATCCCTTTCAGCTTCTACAACATTTTCATCAACATTCCAGACCTCCATCAAATCCTTCTTCAAGTTCCAGGTGCACACATCATATCTCCTTCATTTCTATTTAGTTTAGTGTATATTTCTTAGGTCATTTTGTATGTGTTTGCATATCATTATGTACTTTCCAACACTTTTCATTTCTTAGATTTAGCATTAATAAATCATTCCATTTTCAGTCCATTACATTTAGGTCACTCTACACACATCACTTTAAGCCCCTAACTCCCCCTTTGAATGAACCCTAAAATGAAGAGGTGCGAAAAATATCCATTCTTCCAACCTTAGCTTCTAGGTGAAAAACCATAGAAGCTCATTGGGGAATCCTCTTTCCCTTCTTCATTTTTGGTGGTTCAACAATTTACTGTAGGTGTTCTGTAAACTCTTTTTTAGGGTTTGAGGGTATTCAAAATGTGTTAATGACCCATTCCACCGGTGGATTTGTTTGAAACTTGGTGGAGTGGGTATATTTACATAGGTCTTGATATTAGAATAGGTTTCAAGAGTAGGGAGCAGGGTTTACTAATGTTTTGATGTTGCCCTACTTGTAATTTCATGAGTTTTGGCTTAATTTGATGGCTAGAGGTTAGGTTTTGATGAAAGAGAATTGATAGAGCATAAGAGTTGGTTTATTAAGAATGTGCATACCTATTGTGATGTGGTTGAGGTTTTGATAAGGTGGGATAGGGCCTGGAATACAGAGATTCAATAAAACCTCATTGGAAGCAAGCGTAAATAGGGTTTGGATGAGATTTTGAGGTTTGATGAGTTTGTGGATAATTCTATTGGTAAAAGTTGTGGATTCAATATATATGTGACCTGGTTCAAGTATAGGAATAGATATTTTGGATTGGGGAAAGGTCTACCTTGTAGGTGGTTTGGAAAAGTGGCCTAAATTGGCCTAATTGCTAGAGATAGTAAAACAATTGTGGGCTTTGGTCCAGAGTAACCCTAGCCACAAATTGAATATGTTGAAAAAGGGCCTAATGGGTATCTAAGATGGTGAAGGTATGTCGATTTGAGGCCTTCTCTAAAATATATGCTCAATTTTCACTATTTGATGGGCTACAAGGGAATAGGAGTGAATTGTGAGTTAGACAACAAGTTGGAGTTTTGTGATTGAAAGATTGTTTGGATTTGGTTGAATTGTGATTGTTTGAAGTTTTCCTCCCTGCTCTGCATCAATTGGTATCAAAGCATAGGTTTTGGATCTTTTGAAGGGGAAATATTAAAGTTTGAAGAAGGAGAAGTTGGAAGTTGAAAGGGCAAGATGCCTCCTAAAGGTACTGTAGTACTTGCTAGAGAGATAAAGTTGTTAAAGGAGTCACAAGAAGCAACCTCGGCTAGATTTTCAACATTAGAGACAAAGAAAAGAAGAGGAAAGACCACTGAAGAGGAAAGTGACCGAGAGGAAGAGAGTGAAAATGAAAACCCTCGAGGAAGAGTCCAAGATGATGAAGAGGAATTACACCCTGATTAGAGAAGGATGGTGAAAATTATCAATGATGTTAGATGAGATGTTTCTGGTGAGAAAATAGATGTGCCAATGTATTTAATGTAAAATTGGATGTTGAAGAGGTATTGGATTGGATAGATACACTGGATAACTACTTTGAGTATAAGGAGGTTGCAAAGGATCAGAAGGTGAAGTTTTCTAAGACCAAGTTGAAAGGTCCTACAAATACATGGTGGAATTATGTTCAAGAGGAAAGAGTGAAGAAGGGGAAAATAAATATTATTTCATGGGATAGGATGGTGTCAAAGATCAAGAGCCAATTTTTGCCAGGTGATCATGGTATACAAACTTTTAAGAAGTTGCAAAGTTTAAAGTAGAAGGATAAGGATGTCATGGCCTACACTAAAGAATTTCACAAGTTGAGTATTAGGGTTGGTCATGTTGAAGATGAGAATGAAAATATAGCAAGGTATACATGTGTGGGTTGAGATTTCAGATTTGGGATGAATTAAGTTTAGCCATGCCTAGGATAGTTGAATTTTTTTTCAATTGGCTACTAGGGCAGAAGAGAAACTGAAAAGAAGGCAATAAAGACAATGAAGAGGAAAAGGAAACAATAGTAGAGGAAGAGGTTAAAGGAAAACCTATGAAGACCAAGAAGATACAAGCAAAAGCAAAGACCAAGTTGCTGATCAAAGAGGTGGCTTTAGAGGTTTCAGAGGAATATTTGGACAAGGTAGAGGTTCAAGTTCATTTTCAAGAAGGTGTTACAATTGCAATAATTTTGGCCATCTAGCATGGAAGCTTCCAAAGAAACAAGCTTCTTCTTCAAGTGGTGGTGATAAAAGAGTTCAATTGGTGCAAGAGTAAGATTGTGAAAGTGTAAAATCTCCTAATCATCTTGCTTCTCCAGAAGTTGGGGAATCCTTGATGGTGAGAACACTCCTCAATGCATCTAAGGAGAAGGAGACAACACAAAGAAGGAAACTATTCATGTCAACTTTCAAATGCAATTGATTTAGGTATGTAAAGTAGTAATAGATTCAGGGAGTATTGATAACATGGTGTCGATAGAAATGGTTGATAAACTAAAGTTGGAAAGGATACCTCATGAAACACCTTATAAAGTATCTTTTTTGAATGATAATAAATCTGTTTTAGTGAATGAGCAAGCATGGGTTGAGTTTAATATTGGTGGATATAAGAACAAAATACTTTGTGATGTATTGCCTATGGATTGTTATCATTTGCTACTAGGAAGACCATGACAATTTGATAGGAATATAATTTATGATGGAAGAAACAATACAAGTTTATCAAATTGAAAAGGATGGAAACACTTTCACTTTGACTCCATTACTAGAAGATGATAAAGGTGATCATGTTGGACAAGAAAAAGTATGTGAAAATAGAGGAAGAAAAGAAGATGGAGGTTGTAGCCACTTCAAGGCTTGAAGGTACCAAGATGGCAGAGGTGAAGAGTAATCTGATTTTGATGGGAAAATATGATGGTTGCGTGTCAAAAAATGATAAAGAGAAGGTCAAGGATGAATAGATTGTGGGAATGCAAGATTGGTTAGAGAAACATGTTGGGGCCATGATAGGAAGAGTGCTTTGTCCATTGATTGGAAAAGAGGCTAGTGTGTAGTTAAATTCTGTCAATATAGTGGTTTGTAAACCTAACAACACAAAGGTTCTAAGGGTAGAGAATCTGAGGGAATATTTAAAAGGTAAAGTTGAAGAGGTGAATGGTAAGTTACAAAGAGATGTAGCTAAATTTGATCACACAATGAGAGTTAAAAATAAGGAAAATATTTACAAGGTACAAGGAGGTGTGGTAGTAGATAAGGAATCCATTTTGATAACATTTTCAGAGGGAGCATAGATGAAGGATCACACATCAAGTGTAGAAAAATATTTTCAAAGAAGGAAGCAGTCAAAGGGAAGAGACAATGCATGTTTCCAATACTTGACACATTGGAAGGGATTACCAAGTGGAGATGTAGCTTGGAGATCATTGAATGATAAGAGGGAACATGTTTTTGATGTAATACATACCTCAAGGGACTTGAGTTCTTTTCAATCTGGGTGTATGGTGCAGGGGCACCATGTCAAATCATGTTAATATGGTCATTTGATAGGTTTTGGGGTGTTTAGAGTCTATTTTCATGAAATATGTTCATAATAGACAATTCTCAATGTTTTAAGTCATCTTTTGGTTGGTTTTAGTTGAGTTGTCATATTTTGTAAATCTTGCAAATTGTTGTCATGCACAAAATTGTAAAAATGCATGAATTGGGAAGACCAATGGTTAGGAAGTTCAAATGTTGGTTAGATTTAGTTGGATTAGTTAGTTTTTGGTGTGAAAATTTTAAAAATACCTCACACAATTTGAGGTAGGGTACTACAATTGGTTTTGAAGTGAATACAATAAACAAAAGCTCTATTTTCTTAAAAATCTTGTGTAATTGGTTGCTACAGGTGTGTGTATAGGTCTATACTGATCGTTTATGTTCTAAAAGGAATTGAACCTGGTAGAGGCATAAATTAACTGTGTCTTGGGATTGATTTGATTGAATTTTGTAATGTTTGAAGAGATTTATTAGAAATTTACTATAGGCGATTTGTAAACTCTGTTTAAGGGTTTAAGGTTATTCAAAATGTGTTAATGATCCATTCCATTAGTGGATTTTTTTGAAACTTGGTGGAATGGGTACATTTAGGTAGGGCTTGATGTTAGAATAGATTTTAGGAGTAGGCAGCATGGTTTGCTAAGATTTTGGTGTTGCCCTAGTTGTAATTTCATGAGTTTGGATTAATTTGATGGCGAGAGGTTAGGTTCTAATGAAAGAACATGGGAGTAGGTTTATTAAGCATGTGTAGACCTATTATGATGTGGTTGAGGTGTTGATAAGGTCATATATTTCATGTAATATAGATATTCAATAAAACCTCATTGGAAGCAAGCCTAAATAGGGTTGGATGAGATTTTGAGGTTTGATGAGTTTGTGGATGATTCTATTGGTAAAAGTTGTGGATTCAGTCTATTTGTGACCTGGTTCAAGTTTGGGAATAGATATTTGGGATTGGGGAAAGGTTTACCTTGCAGGTGCTTTGGAAAATTTGTTAGAAACCAAGATCAGACATGCAAACCAAAAGGCCTTCCACAGAAGAGAAAAATAATAAAAAAGTGGAGCTTTGCATGAAGATGTGTAAATTGATATATTTAGAATTAAGAAATTACAAGAGATGATTTTCTTTATAAAAGCAATGTATGCAACCCTAATGTTGACCTAAAAAAAAATCAACTAATTAAAGCTTACTTATTAATTAAGTAAACTAATTATTACCTAAGTAAAACCTAAGTAAACTTAATAAAGTAATTAAATAATTAATTACACCAACACCCTCCCTTAAGTGCAACTTAGGAGACTAAAAAATCATGCAACTAAAACTAATATGAATGCAAGAAAGCATGAATGGGTCTCAACAACAAGGCATGATCAGGTACCCATGTGCAAATGCAATGAAAGAGTAAGAGAAAGAGAAGGAAATCTAGTGGGACAACCCCCCCTCAATGAAATGACCTGTTGTAAAGAAGCACTAGAAGAACACTATGGAGTAACAATGGAACCTGAAACCGACAAGCAAGGAAAGATACTTTTTTTTACAAGAAACCATATCAAAATCATAATAATGCAATAGTAGACCCAATGCCACAGAACACTCGAAAACTCCAAATAGGAACAACCTTGGAATCCATAAAGAAAAAGTAGATGATATGATGACATAATTTGGAATCCATGTATCTTGATGCTAATGCAAAATTAAGACTAAAAATCTTCCATGGGAACAAGTACCATAAAGACTCTGGAACAATAACCAAAAATTTAGTAGCCCTCAAACTGAGATGGATCCGATGCAGATCATTAACCATAGGCTCTCAATGTAAAGTGTGAACCGATATGAAACTAATATGTGTCAAGCTAAGATAAAATGTGGCCAAAAGAAACTAAGAAGCTAGATACAACCCATGTGAGTTTTCATCAAAAAACAAGATTAAGATCAAAGTGCACGCACACTCTAATCAGATTATTATGCAAGAAACCCCCCGATGGAACTTTATATCAATTCATTTATTATAATACCCAATGATTGAAAAAGGAGAGAATTCCTAAAAATGTATTAAAAAAAGACCTCATATTTGTGTAGAGGATTGAACCAACTTTCCAACACCGTAAGAATGGCGAAAAAAGGATCACCGAGTCAAAAGATATGCCCTCTAGAGTGAAAAAACAACATCTGAGTTCAAGGACCTGCAAAATAAACCTGGAGCATAATCAGGAAAAAATAATTATGCCAAAATAACGGGCTCATAACCAGCTTTCCAATGATATCTCGTTTGTGAAAAACTGACTTCGTACGCAAAAGTTATGCTCGATTTGGTGAAAATTCTCCAATTTGGCCAATAAGGCCTGTAGGTAGCCCAGGGGGCTCAAAAAAATAAGCCCTTGGTCTTGTGCATGAATAGGGGTTGGTGGGTTGGGGCCTGGGGCAGAGCCCCTGGTCATTCATATGACCAGCTACTGGGGCTAAGGGGTCGATCGGGGGCTGGGTGCATAGCGCCCGGTCCTCCATATGATTGGTGCTTGCGCAAAAAGAGCCTGTGGGGGCTAACCTAGGAGCCAACGGAGCCGGAGGCGGCTTGGAGGTGGCATCGCCCAAGGTCCACTGGGTGGTGTGGTAGTGGCACCCAAAATTTTCACTACCACCACTTGTTTTAAAGCATTTTTTTTGAATTTTTTTGAATTTTTTTTCAAAAAAATGCCTCAAAACATTTGTTGGGGAGGCCGTACGACCTCCCTGGCAAAAATTGTTTGCCTTAGAAACCAACTGCACCAAAATCAATGAAACCACAAGCATTCTTAGGGTTTTCATCCATTGCAAACGTGATGGTGACCTTTGTTTGTGCTCAAAATGCTCTGAAAAATAGGCTACCTCTAGAGCTTCCAAAAAATCACCAAACTTGAAACCCTCACAGATCTGGCAAATGATGACCAAAATCTGTAAAATAAAAGTCAATCCTGACTTTTTCCAACACTCTTAATCCAATGGTGGTGCCCAATCTGATCCAAGATGCTGCATAAATGAACTCAAGGCATGTAATCCTCGAGGAACCCTGAATGAACTCTGTAATGATTTTCTCAAAAATCTGAGAAGGGGTTGCATGTCAAGGCTTTGATACCATGTTGAATATGTTGAAAAAAGGACTCATGGGTATCTAAGATGGTGAAATTCTTATAGATTTGAGGCCTTCTATAAAAGATATGTTCAATTTTCACTATTTGATGGTCTACAAGGGAATAGGAGTGAATTGTGAGTTTGACAACAAGTTGGAGTTTTGTGATTGAAAGATTGTTTGGATTTGATTGAATTGTGATTTTTTGAATTTTTCGTCCCTGCTCTGCATCACCCTAACATAAATTTCCATTCAATCTTTTCGTATACTTTCTCGTAGTCAAGCAGAAGCATATTGACATTTTGATTAGAAACCTTGGCCCAATCCATTACTTTGCACCTAGTTATGTGGTTTTTCAAGATGTACCTCCCTTTGATAAAGCATTTTTGAGAGTATTGAATAATTAGGGGGAGAATCCCTCTCAACCTTAAGGCTATAATTTTGGCACCATATCGAGGAGGGGAAAAATGTAGACACATAAATCTATTAATACCTAAAGATACACTAAACTTTATCCCATCCTAGCCAATAAATAAATATATATTTACTATTTATTCCTCCAACCTTAATAAAATAAATTTATCTTTATCTAATTAATTTTAAACCTTCACTTAAATTATCCCTCAAATTAATTATTTTTTTAATTGAATCTAATCTTATCTAAAAAATACTCCAACTAAATAATTTAATTAATACCCACTTGATTAGTTAATTTGGGCTAATTAATCCCCATCACCTTTTTCTCTAATATTTAATTCAATTAAATCTTCAATCATTATCTATTTAACATTATCTATTGACTCCATTCACTTATGTAACAAGTATCCCTCCCACCTTTATCCTCTCACATGTGTAACGATGCAAAGTTCAAATTTATCTTTTACAAATTTAGCACTCACATGATATTTGTTACAAGGCTAAGCCTCAATCCAAACCCTAATCTACAATCAATCATATCCATTCATTAACTAATGCATGTTGGACCTTCATTTTGTTGAAGAACATTCTATAAGTTGGAGGCCTCTCTTCCATTTGAGCATCTTTGATCATCATAGTGTTATTCTATTCATTTTTCTATTAGATGTTCTATCATCTTAACTATATGCTACATCATTTTCTATCTTTAAATTCATCTTCATCATATACTTATGGTATCCATTTTTTTCTCATCATCTTAATCCTCTCATCAGGTTGTTTATTTTATAAGAAACTACATTCAATACATAAAAATGGATAAATAAGTAGAATATTCGATGCAACTATACTTCTAGCTCAATAGAGGAGAGAGAGGATAAACAAGGTAGAAGGTTATATTTTCATACATTTGAATTCTTTATTTCAATTTTTTCAATTTTTTTTCCTTTACTATGTAAAGGATATGTTCACACATGAATGAGAAAAGAACTAGGGGTGACATGGAGAGAAAAGAAGCTTCTAAGATAGCGATGTGTGAACATGAAGTGGGATTAATCATGCTCACACATATGAGAGAATTAAGTGGGGTTGATGTTGGAGTAAAAGATGCTTCTACAAACATGTGGAAGGATATGTAGAGAAATATATGTACTAGATGATTGTGGAATTAAATTTTTAATCTATGTTGATGGACTCAATGGATAGGAGTAGATGAAAAAGGATCAATGATGATGGGGGAATAATTAGCCTTGATTAATTAGTCAACGAGTTAGAGGAACTAGGAACTAATATTATTTAATTAAATTAGTTGAAGTAATTAACCTTAAGAAATAAGTGGAAATTAAAGAGTAATAAATAATATAAAAAATATCATAAAATAACAAATCAATCAATAAATTATTTGATAAATAAAAATTAATAATATTAGAGTTACTAGTAAGTTTGGATGTCAAATAATCCAACAAGGACGGTGGAGAAATTTATAACACATTTTAAAGTTAAATGCTTTTAAAAAGACTCACCATTGGTTATTAAAGAAACCTCATCCAGTGACTAACAACTACTCCATCATCATCCATAACAAGTTTGAAAGCCTTTATTTATAATTAACACTTTTAACAAATGCAAAATTTTACTCCAATGGACAAGATTTATGATGAGCTTTCATTATTTTAGCCAACATAGAAATCAAAATTTAGAATGAAAGTTTATATTGCTTCACTTTCGAGGAGTGGAAAAATAAATTTATAACAAATATAAAAAATCTTACTATTGTTCTAGTCAATTATAGTCAAATCTTAATTAAAAATTAATACTTCTTGGATTCCAAGAAGTGAAAAATTAAATCTCAATCAAATGACAATATTTCTATTGACCGACATATATGTAAAACTCTTTTATATAATATAAATATATATATATGCTCTTAGGCCTTTTGACTAAAAAATATATTTCTAACGACCATTCATTACATATAGCCAACATAGTGGTCAACATTTCAATTGAAACTAATATTACTTCACTTCCAAGGAGTGATAAAATATAATTGTATACCTTCTAATCAATTTGAGTAATATCTCATCCTTCCTTTTATCCTCCATTATTTTTATTAGTCATCTTTTGATCCATCATGCTATAGTCCTTCTTTCAATTTCAAGAGCATGTGCATGTTCTTGGAACCTTCTTGTCCTCTCGATGGGGTATACCACTACCTTCTTGTCATCCTTCCTTATCCTTGCTAGTGACTAGAGCATCATGCCACTAGTCCTCATCCCTTTAGTACCAACAATATTTTGTTCTTCTTTGATACAATGCCACTTCTAACAATTATAACATTGTATCAAAAAGAGGCAAAATGTGAAAACCTATTTTTTTTCATATCCAATTACACTGGACTTCACCCCATCATAGCCCTTAATTAAATATATGTTTATTATTCATCTAATTAATCCTTACTTACCTTTATCCTCCACCCTTTAGTAAATGGATTTACCTCTATGTATTTAAGGTTAACAATTCATCTTTATACCTCACTTTTAATTAAATAAACATATAATTACTTAATTAAGTTTAATGCTATCAATGAAATCATTCATCTTCCAACTAAATCAATTAATTAATACCAACTTGATTAAATGATTTGGGATAATTAATCCTCGTTATATTTTCTCTAGTATTTAATTTCATTTAATCCTCAATGCTTGTCTATTCAATCCTAGCTAGTTAATCCATTCATATGTATCACAATATCAACTTTTCATTATATGACAAGTATCACTCCCACCTTTATCCTCTCACATATGAAAGGATGCAAAACTCAAACTTATATTTTACACCTTTAGCCCTTTTGTGGCATTTATTACAAGGTTGAGCCCTGATCCAAACCCTAATCCTCAATCAATCATAGACATCCATTAACCAATGCATGTTGGATGTTTATTTCCCTAAATAAATCATATAAATTAGATACCTTTCATTTAATTTGAGCATCTTCCATCATCACATTGTTATGCTATCCATTTCTTAATTTGATATTTTATAATCTTAGCTATATATGCTACTCCATTTTATATGTACTTCATCCTTACAATATCCTTATGATATCCATTTGTTCTCCCATCATCTCAATCCTCTTGTCACATTGTCGCTTTTATAAGCAACCACATTCCACACATCAAAAGGAGGAAATACAAAGAGTATTGGGTGCAACTCTTCTTCTAAGTCAATTAGAGGAGACATAGGATAATGAAAATAAAAGGTTCTATTTGCATGCATTTTAATTATTTATTTCCTTTGTTCATTTTTGTTGTCTTTAGTGTGTAAAGGTTATGTTAGTACGTGTATGAGCAAAGCGAGGGTGGTGTGGAGAGAAAAGAAGCTTCTAAGCTAGCATGCTCACACATAAGTGAACATAAAGTGGGATGAGACATGCTTGTACATATGTGAGCATAAAGTGGGATGAGACATGCTCACACATGTGGAAGCATGAAGTGGTGTTGATGTGGAAGTGCTTCTACACACATGTGGGGACATATGGAAACAAAGATACATGCTAGATGAAGGTAGATTTATACTTTTCATTTATTTAGATGGATTCAATGAATATAATTAAAAAACAATGATCAATGATGATGGGAGAATAACTAAGCTAAATTGATTAATTAATGAATTGAAAGAATTTAAAATTAAAATTATTTAATTAAATTGATTTATTTAATTAACTGTAAGAAAGAAATGCAAATTACACAATAATTTACTAAATAATATAAAAATATGAAAAATAAAACTTGAATGAAAAATTAAAAGATAGAGTTAATACTAAATTTGGATGTCGACATATTCGATAGTGATAAAAGACAAAACCAGTCCAACAACGATGCCGGAGAAAATGTTCAAAATATTTTAAAGTTAATCTATTTTAAAACACTCGCCATCGGTTATAAAAGAAACCTAAGCCAATGGCTAACTTCCACTCCATCTGCATCAATAAAAAGTTTGAAGGCCAAGATGGAAAATTTTACTCGCAATCCAGCCAACATAGCGGTCAACGTTTAGATTGAAATTCGGTATTGCTCCGCTTTCGAGGAGTGGAAAAATAAATTTGTATGCAAAGATATAAAGATTCTTACTACTGTTCCAATAAATTACAGTAAAATCTTAATTGAAAATTAATATTTCTTGGATTTCAAGAAGTGAAAAAATTAAAGCTCAATTGAATGACAAGATTTCTGACGACCATTCATTATATACAGTCAACATAGCAGTCAATGTTTCGATTGAAATTCAGTGTTACTTCACTTTCGAGGAGTGAGAAAACATAAATTTGTAATAAATTCTAATCAATGAGAGTCACATCTTAATAAAAAACAGGCATTAATTTGTATAAATTCTGATCAATGGTATTAATCTGTATAAATTCTAATCAATCAGAGTCATATTTTAATAAAAAATTGGTATTAGGTTTGCGGTCTATTAATAAATTTAAATGGTTTTAAATATATTTAAAGTTTTGTCAAGCGTAAGGTTAGACATCAAAGTCAGGATATTGTATCCAATCCTTTAACTCTCAGTCAAAGTAGAAATTTCAACTTTAGACTCTTTCCCCCAACAAATTGATATTTCTTGAATTTCAAGAATCAAAAATTAAGGAGATGAAGATTCTTGATGATACTGTTTACTAAATGCAGTACAAAATATAGACCCTATAGTTGAGAATTGCCTATAAAGTTGTTCAAATTTCCTGTTAAATACTGTACGAGATGATGTACCTGCACTCCAACATCTCTGGATTATGTTGCATGGGGATAAATCTTGACAATAAATAGCCTGCAAGTTATGGTTAATGTTTCGGGGGACTTGAACAAAGTTTGTTTGGGGTGCAAACGACTGTCATCGCTGAAGAAGCTAAGTGGAGCTATTGTGAAATAGAAGAAAAGTGTAAATAATGGCCACCTTTTTTGGGCTTATGAGTTCTCCGGGGTTTCTTTGGTTACAACTGGCCATTTTCGTATGGCAAGCCATACGACCTGCTGCAACATTGAGGGTGCCGTGGGCATTGTTCGGCAGTGCTGTCCGCAAGATCTTCAGAAGGAAAGGATTGGACAAGGATCATTTCATTTTATTGTCAACAGATTACAATGACACAGCTGATTCTCACCTCTACTGTGAGAAAAACATAAACTCTCTCACCAAGGATTTTAGTGAGATTGACTTGGGCGAGTCATCAAAATTCTGGTACAAAAATTGTCACTATATTGTTGACAGTCAAAAAGCTAGTCAGGTAAGGTTATTGATAATTGGGGAGCTTAAGAATGTGCCTATTGTTAAGGAGTATAAAGTCGTTAATGGTTTTATGGGAGTGTGGGTGCTGTGTTCAGCTGATGAAGCCATAAGAATGTGTTTAGCAAGTAAAAGATTCAGATTGTCCTTCAGGAAAACAGTTAACTTTTGTTTGATAGAACACATGCCGCTTGCAACTGACACTTCTGGTTATCAAAAGTGCTGGGTGGTGTTCCCTTGTATTTAAGTGCCAAGGGGAATGAAGAGCTCTCATCCGTAATGACATTGTTCTTGATCATTTTGGATTTCACTTACAATCTCTGGTCGCCAATAGTTGAGATGGCATATTTGGTGTTTGTCAGGTTTGTGCAGCTATCGTTATCAAATCTTCCACCAAATTTGAGGTTTTTGGTCTTCTATTTGCTAAGCAACTTTGATAATAGATATCTGCCATGTTCAATAAGTGATTTTAAGGTGAAAATCAAGCCGACTAAAGTCTTTTATACAACTGACAACACTGTTTTAAATTGTCCGGTTAAAAGGAATGGAATACGGCAGGAAACATTTGGTGATATTGGTATAACCCCAGTAAAATTGCAGTTTAAAACAAGTGCTTTCAATGTTGTCATAACCAAATCAAAGCAAAGTAACAATGAACTGGTAGAGTTTGAGCTAATGATACAGGGTGTTCTGTATGATCTTGTAAAGGCCTCATATACAATGACCCGTCATAATTTCCAAACCTATATTGGCTGCTGGCGGTTACTTGAGAATCACTCTATAGGTTTGGTTGAGACCGTTACGAAAGGCATGCTCATTAATAACATGCATTTGTTTGGTTTTGAAGAGACCATCAACCTTTTTTGGGGCAGCAAAGTGAATGTTTATAAAGTTGAAGTTGAAGAAGAGTCTTTTTACTTGATTGCTGGTGACAACCATTAACATTTTATGCCAACTAGGATAAAAGTGAAATCCCCATTATACTTGGCTATTGCAAGGAGATGGGGATATGGCGGGTCTTCACTTAAAGCGTTGGTCAGGTCAGTTGTGTTTAGCTCTAATTAGAGTGTTTTCATTAGCATCTCAATAAAAGGTTTTCTGTTCGAGGTCTGTTTTATGCATGAACTAAGTTTCATGAACTAGTTTGGTGCTCTGTGGACTGTGTTTTACATATTTGTCAAGATATTCCTATCTGAACATGAAGCAATATATCACTTCACTTATACTCTTGGAAATACTTCTTGTTACTATTAAATTTTTCCTCATAGTCTTCCCTTTCCATGGTTTTTCTTTTATGATTTCAAGAGGTATGGTTTAGAAGTGCCCTACTTACAAAATATAGGGCGCTTGAGACGGCTTGTTTGAGAATATAAATATTTTAATGCATTTAATTTGTTTTATGTATTTAAGAAAATATTATATGGTTGAAATATTGTATACCTTGAAATTGCAGAAAAATATTTGTACTTCCCATGCTTTAATCAATCATAAGGTACCTTGACATCGATTCACTTCATTAGCCCCAGGAAAGTATTTCTATTTCTATTTGAAGTGCTTTTGAATTTGTAGATGTCTCATTTGATCTTCTAAATTTGATTCTCTTGATTAGCGGCACTTTAGTATAGAGGTAGTTAAAATCTCAATCTCACACATTCGTGAATGTGATGAATGTGTAGTTAAAACAAGTGACGCAAGCGTCGAGTTCCTGTCGGAGAACATGATGCATTTTGATTTAGAGGAGAAAGCAGATGTAAAAGTAGTGAGCATTCTTGTCATGCAATTAATATTTTCGTGTGAGAGGGTGCAAAAATCTTGTTTCAAGCTCAAAAATCTAATTGTTCTAAATGCCATTTGATCTATTTTTACTCTAGTACTATGAATTTCATGATAACAGCATTTGAAACTAAGGTTGAATATAATGTATGAACTACGAACTACCATGCTCAAATTGCAAAAGGAAGGGGGCATACAAAAATGATAATTTTAAAATTAATATTTTATTTAGATTGTTGTATCAATTATGCCATCAGAAATAATGCAAATTATTCAATAATTGATATTTTCTTCTGGTTGTTTGTAGTGGCAAATAGAGATATGCATGCGGGCATTAGTAGACATGGACTCTAGCTTTAGCCTATGGTCATAGAGCTTGTATAAATATGTTCATTCTTTTCTTGATAAATCTTTGTAGGGTGCGATCTGCATATAGGAACTTAAACCCACTCTACTATTTATATTTAATTGTCTGGTTATTTGGACCTTATTTTTGGGATTCTAGCCCTCATGTAGTTTGGTAGGTGATATCTATAAATATTAAGCTCTTTCCCATTCATTCCATGGATTATGGGTTTTCCCCAAGCTTTTGTTTTTTGCATTTTAGCTTTCATACATCTAGGAAGGTTCACTAGGTTTAGCCATTCCTTATGCAATATCAATGCTTCTTTTTCTGGGCATTACAATTTAAGATAATTTCCCTTCTTGGGCTTTGTATTCACAGCTACATTTAGAAGCATCAATGTAGTTCTTTCAAATCCTGTATTAAGAATATTAGCCTAGACAACATAGTGCTATTGCAGATACTTTTGACTCTCTTGTTCTTTTATATCCTCTGAGTGGTTTAGTAGCTTGCATCGTATTCCACATTTATGTCATAACTTTTTAGTTTTCCTTTCTTTTTGTTGAACACTTAACTTTTCTTGTGGCCTCTAGTTCTCTTTTTATTTTTATGTTATTCTTTTTCCATTTACATTCTCCTGTTGGCAGTTTATTAAGTATTTTATTTTTACTTATACTATTATAAGTTATAACATAAAATTCTATGTTGTATTATTATTTTAAAATATTTTTATATAGAAAATGGTTATTTTTATCAAACAAAATGTAAAAATGTAAAAAATAAATAAATAACAAATTTTAAAAATGTAAGAAAATAAAAATTATTTTTAATTGAATATTTTGAAAAGATTTTTAAAAATGTGTGTACAACAATATAATATAAAATAATATAATATACTATATATAGTATAATAAATCATATATATAATGTAATAGAAATATATAAACAATATAATATATTATGGAATGAAGGTTTACCAAAAGCAAAAAAAAATTATAGTTTCCATTGGATTGTGCAGATTCAGTGTGAATGCTTAACCAATCACTGCACCATTTTTAACACATGGCATCCTCTACTTGTTAATAGTTGGCATCCTCTAATTGTTAATATTTCATGACAACTGTTTTGCAAATAGCACAACACGTATCCTTTAAAACAACTCCTCCTACACGTAGTTGGGCTGCATGCTGGTTTTATTTGCATGTTTTTGGCACTTGTAAATTTGCATGGTTTTATTTGTAGATTGTTGGGTTCATCAGAGAAAATGTATTTAGTTTTTTTTCTTTTCATCCTTGAAGGTTGCAACTGTCTTTTCTCTCAGGTTTGATGTGTTATTTGTTTGAAGATTGTTTTTATAATTTAAACGCTTGTAATATCAAACGTATCACTTTGAGAAGGAGAGCAGTTTTGCTTTATGTATAAGCTTAGTTCTGCTAGGGATTTTTCAGGTTCAAGTATTTTATATGGAAGAAATTCATAACTTTCAACATTTTGTATCAGAGTTTTTTAATAAATATAATGTATTGTTGCAGCATTTTATATATTTGTTTGTATAATTGTCTAGCTAATATCTAATGTTTAATCATTAGAATGAGCTTTTGTTACTATTTTTCTCTTTTAAAACCAACAATGCCAGTGCAAGCGACTGTATAATGAATGAATGAAAGGTATAAACTTTCTCTAGAAAGAAAATTAACAAAACAATCAAAGCTACACACAGGAAATAGATCTTCTCAATACCTCTCTCTTTCTCAATACTATCGAGCCAATGTATCAATGGAGTTAGTCTCTCTCCTTCTTAGAAGCACTCTGCAAGCCTATTTTAAACAACATTTGGATCAATTAAGTTTCATTTGGCTAGTATACCAAGGAAAACGATCTGTGTTATTTCTTATTCTAGTTATAAGAACAAAATGAGACTATATCTGGAGGTTAATATAGGAAGACAATTAGATATTTTCACAATAGGAGAAAAAGAAAATGGTGCGACTTTGGGTGTAGCTTTCAACGTGTTTCATCGGCCTGACCATCCATGTCACATTGTGGATAATGATGGTTTAATTTAGTAGTAGTAACAGCCGCAAGCTTACTTCCACCCTTGCATTTGTCTTTACAATTTGAACTACCTCACTGTCCTTAAGCCTTTGAAGAAGAAATTAGACTTTTTTAAATTCATTTCAACATAATGAGCATAGGAGCATGTTGCATCTATATCCTTAGGCTTTGAAAGAAAAATGCACCTCCTTAGATGGATAGAAAGACTACCTATGCATTTAATTAGGATCATCTTCTTGCACATCCTTACTCATTTAGATATCCATTCTATAAAAGCCATTAGTGTATTCTTAAGCACTTTGTCCTTGCTATTGCTTGTAATGTTGCTAGTAAACAAACCTCTCTTATTAATGAAAAATAAGATTGAATTGTTTTGATTAGCTTCATTAACGCCCAAAATACATAACCGCATCATCAAGCAAACTAGTTGTCACCTCCATCCACACCAACAAGGCCTCCCTATCAAATAGTAAATATAACTTTCGTTGCACTTTTTTAATTTCACAATTTAGGTTTCCTGTTTAGTATAATGGGTGACAACTATTTTTAGCAAGATTAACTTAAAAGCATAGTATTAGACTTACAGAGTCCTGAACCAAGTCTCCATCAGCAGGTTAGCTGGCTCAACTTGGAAAAAACTACATTGGCCTGTACAGATCACAAGCAGTAGAAATCACCTCTATCAAGTCTGAATTTTCTTGTAGAAATCACCTCTATATATACATATATATGCCCAGGATCCCTACATTTTATTAGCAAAGGGTGAAAAGGCAGAGAAACTATTACAAGTAACTTCTGGAAGAAAAGGTTTGTTGATCTCATACCCAGACTAATATATAACAACTCCCAAACATGCTTAGTTTTTAGTTTGTGCATAGTTAGCTTAAAATGTGTCAATGTTCTAGTGATGAAAAGAGATTCATTTTAATTCGTTTTACTGTTACTATATGGTATTTTGCAGAATTTAAACATTTTAAGGCTTGTTTAATTATTTGGCAGTCATTTTGAACAAATATAGGTATCATACTAGTAAAATAAATTAATACATTAGGTGTGGGAAATGCATCTGTAGGAGGGGTTTTGAGTTAGATTTTGAACAACACATTAGGGTTATATACATTACTGCTAAATAGTATAAACTCACATGCAATCTGTAGTGAATCAAGGAACATTTTATGAAGCATTAGATTCACCAAAAGCTTTGTCAATCTCTAAGAAAGTTTCAGGGGACAACCACCTGGAGTTGTCTGTGTTAACCTCTTCCACCTGAAATATTCTCAGCCTCAACATTTTCATCCAAAAATCAATAATCTCTTTTAATATACCTTTTGTTGCTTGCAAAGCGATGAAACCTAAAAGATCTTAATGTAGATGTCTAGCAAACAATCGAAGGGATGTATTATTAAATTCTTCAACACAACCAATATAAAACATTGGCCTCAAAGATGCATATATCGCATCTCTGAAAAAATTCATGTTCATCTTATAGCTCCTTTAAGCACTTTGCAATTCACATTGTAAAGAAAAAAATTGGAGTTATATTCCATGAAATCAAAGACACAATAAAGTTGATACAGATCTACATTTTTCTATAGCAATATTAGGTATAAATAATAGCATTTTGCCTATAAAAACAAAAGCATTATCATCTATAGAGACATGACATGTATACAGAATAAGAGGGACATCATTACCTCAAATTCTAGATGCAAATGTATGCGTAAAGATCATAATAGTAGACAAGACATTAGTCATCCTCCTCTTCAGTACGAGGACAGTTTGAAAGCAATGCATCTATAGATTCATACCAGGCATTAAAGTTCAAAACAAGAAGTAAAAGAGATGAGGATAGATTTGCAGATAAACTAATCAAACCCAAAATTGCATGTCCTGCACTTGTGAGACAATTATAGCGTACATGATCAATTGAATCATCTTCAAAATATGATGAACTTGTAAGAAACAAAAGTAATGCAAAAGTAAAAAGCAGAGTATAGCTGGGAAGGATATCAATCATTATATTCATTGACTACAAGTATAATTTCAGCTCCCACAAATAATTCCAAATATAATTCATATAAGTTCTTAAGAAGGACATAGCAAAACACAAACAAAATTGACAATCACATAAACACTCCATAATGAGTATGCTTATACAAAAAATTGCATTGTAATGAAATTAATTGAACACTCCGTGCTCATGGAATAACCTAGTACAACAAAAATGCAGAGGGAAACAAATACCTGATACAAACCCAACACATCAAGAAATTTTATGTAAAGTACGCTTTCCTCATCTTTACAATCATCTATGTGTGAAGTTGCATCCTGTATACCCCATGTCTCATATATTGTTACCAAATCTTCATCTGTGTTATCAAAGGCATGGTTGTCCAGCTTAGGATAAAGTGCTACAGATCCCTCGAGTATTTCTTTTTCATCTCCCTCATTAATTCCACTAACAACAATTTCAACACCATTGTCATTTGAGTCGAACTTTCTCTTTTTGAATTTTGATTTCATTTCAACCTCCTTAGAATTTGTTGACGGGAAATTTCTCTTACTGCTTTTGCCAGCATTTTCAGTTAATCTAGACTTCTTGGATGAAAGCAAGGATAGTAAAACTTGAGGATCTGGCAATAATCGCCTTATTTCATCCTGAACCTCACGATAAAGTAAAAACCACTTATGTCTGGAGAGCTCAATAAGAGTGTATAAGCTCTTCTCTTCACTATGTGCCAAACAGCTTAAGGCTCTCAAAACAGTTATACCAGATAATCCCTTTACTTCCCCTAAATGAATTTTAGATATGCATTTAGACAAAACATTCTTTCTACATTTCATTAGAGTGCCCCCTCTTGTGTACATTTTCTACCGCAGCATGTATTGCATTTAATAAGCATTCTAAAGAACCCAATGCCTCTTTAAGTACTCGCGGAGTACCATGCTTCACAAATATGTTAGTATGCAAGAGGCCCCTATTAATCATAGCCCGACTGAATGAGCGAGGAAGTATGCACTTCAGTCTATCACCTAATATAGGATGCTCCAAAGAAGGTGGCAAAAACCCTTCTGTTGCAAGTGAAGAAAATGATGGAGAAACCTTAGAAGCTTGTATCAAATCAAATACAAGAGATATGGCTGCAAACCTGATTGGAAAATAATCACAAAACACTCTTATTGTATGCCCAATAGCAAACAAATAAAAAATAAAACTAGAGGCTATTGAGACAATGAATTCCCCTTGCAGGCATTGCAATAAACACTTACCAGGTAGATGATGCCCATTTAATGAGATCGTATTAAGTTCAATTTGTGCATATCCTACAACCATTGCAGTCCATGAGACAACATTTATTTGAGGCATTTTGTCAAACAGTTCACGTGCTTTGTCTATGTTCCCACATTTTGCATACATGTCTACCAGTGTAGTTGCCACTACAACATCTAACAAAATTTCTCTATCCTTTATGCTTTGATAGATTTCTATACCCTGTTGCAAAGCTCCCATTTCAACACAGGCTTTGATAGATTTCTATACCCTGTTGCAAAGCTCCCATTTCAGCACAGGCTGGGAGGATGATGGCAAAGGTTGTAGAATTTGGCTTTAGACCTGCCATTTTGTGAATATCCTGCAATCATTACATTCCATGAGATTACATCTTTTTGAGGCATTCTGTCAAACAGTTCACGAGCTTGGCATATATCATCAAATACAACTGCCAAACCCGCCAAAAAGCATATTCAAACCCTAATTCCTGAAATCGCACATCACATGTCTCTTCCTGGAAGAAGATACGTACTGTCGATGAGGACATAAACTGTCAAGTCCAGCTCGAGAACCCTAGGAAAGGTTATACAAAACCGATGGAAATAACCCTAAATTACTCAAGCCCTAGGCCCACTTCACCCAAATTTTACGAAAGGCTCAAAAAACCCTACTCTCTCCATGTCGTGAGGGTACCTCCATGTCTCGAGTTCGAATCCCAGAGCAAGAAAAACATATAGAACGCTTCCAAGCCCATATAATTTATTCTCCTCTTGCTTGAAATTTCAGTAGAGGAGTCTCCTTGTTCTTCAGGGCGTGAAAATTAAGTGAGTATGTCAGCAGCGACAACCTTAAATTCAAGCTGATGGTGTCAATGCTTATACCAGCCGAGTCGACAAATTCACTCAGAACGGAAGTTCCATCCTCAGTGATATCGGAATGGTGACAGTGACCATGGCTATGGCTCCAATAGATAGGGGAACCATAGTATTACTCTGCGTTACTGCCTTGGAGAGTTTTGTAGATGCTTCCAGCAGCTTCCCTTATGGTATTTAATCCATTAAGTATAATAGCTCAGACAAAATTATTATGTAACTGAAAGTTGTTTTTTAATTTGCTTGAAGAAAATGGAATAATAGAACTACTCTAACCAATTAAAAAAGAGATAAATAGTAATTTTTAAATATTAAAAATATGATTTTAAATTCAAACTATACAATACAAAGAAATAGATTTAAATTATAAAATATGATTGGTCAGTCGGTGCATATACGAATGCAATAGTATCTTGCCTATCGGTGGGAACTAATAATATTTTCATTTGGTATAAATAATTAAACAATAATAAAAATACATTTACACATGAGATTTTTAAAATAAATATAAATTTGAAATAAAATTGAATATGAGTGATGTTTAAGATGTTTGTATTTGGCTTTTTATAATATTGATGTTTTAGATGTCATTTAAATAGTTCTTAAAACTTGTAAATATGTAATTTTTGTACTTACAAAAATAAATTAGTATGTAAATATGAAATTGTATTCAAGGGATTGATTTGGTAGGATGTAAACTATTAAAATTAAATCATCTTAATTATCTAATATTTTAATTTACAAGAGTCATGTTCTCCTCAATCAAACAATGCTAGTTGAATTGACTTTATAACTTTGAGTGAAAGATTGAAGATAAAAAGCAAGTGTACAATAGACCTTAGATGATGCATTTAGATGTAATTTTATGATAAATGCACAATAGACCTTAGATGATGCATTTAGATGTAATTTTATGATAAATGCACAATTGTAGATACTCTTCATAAATGCACAATTGTAGATACTCTTCAATTGCTTATGCTTGCATCCCTTGATAACACTTAGATTATTTTTCAATTTTTTTCAATGAATAAATGATGCCCCTAAATACAACAAACAAGCACACAAACTATTAAGTGCATAATGGGTAGAGTAAGAGAAGTTATAAAATTTATTTTGATTTTGTATTTTAAAAATTTATTGTTTAAATTCATGATTACATAAATGACTTTGAAAATATCCATACTTACAAATTTGATTCAAGATAATGAATGGTACTAGAGATTAGGACCAACCCTTTGAGGCAAGTGATAATAGGATCTATATGTGTTAGTTTCACGATCCAAGTATAAAAAATAATAATGTTATTTTTTTTATTGCATTTATGACACAAATCAAAATGATCCCAAAAAATAAGAGAAAGGGAAGTCAATACAATGTTTACCTAAACATTTGTTATGTTTGGATTCTATCTATGTTTACTTGTGTGATCCCTCACCATCTTGTTCTCCTTGTTCTTTATAGTTACAAGATGTTTTGTGTCAATTATAATTGTGCTTGATTTTAAGTAGAGTTTATCTCTTTTCTTTCCATAGAAATTGGAGGACGTGTTAGATCCCTTAGTTTGTGCACGGTCAATATTTAAATTTCTTGCCTCTCTCATTTTTTCTTCTAGATATATTTATATTTTTTAAAGTTTCTTACTTTCCAACTTTGATCTTATATTTCTACACTTAGTTTAGTATCTCTTCCCTAGTCACATTTTAGGATCATTTGACCTTCCCTTTGGTCTTTTCCTAAATCATAGTAACATGAGACAAGAAGAACTCACCTTAATATATTTTTCGCAACTATTCTTAAAATTTGGGTACTTGATTCACTTCAAACATGAGCATTGGCTTACACTCATGTTAACACATCTAGATAAGCCAATTCTTATGTCCATTTTTAAATTTTATGCTTCACATTTTGGTGATTATTTTAACCCTGATTCTTATTATATTTTCCATAGTAGCCTCATATAAAAATGCTTATTAATATCATTTTAACCTTAACTTTTTAGGGTTAAAACATTTTGAGCATGTTTACCCACTCAAGCCTCTATTTTAATGATGAAGATAACTTAATTACTTAACAAGGAAATAATTAAAATATTTGTATTTTAAATATTAGGAGTGCCTAGAACCAATGAAGGCAAGTTTCTATTGTGATATCTCTCCTACATGCAATCATCTGTTATCTAATCGTCTTATTTTCCTTGAAGTGCTATATTTCCTACTCCTGTGATTTAATGAAGCTACAAACAACACCCATATATCCAAACCATTATGGTGTAGATTTTGATTCTTTTCCATTTATGTCCCTCTTCATTTACTATATTCCTATTATTCACAATACCTATTTATCCTCCCTCGCCCATTTACCAACATAGCTTAACATTCCCATTACAATTTCATTTTTAGATATTCAATTCTTCTCACATAATATTAACACCTCACTAGATTCCACACTTAGAGATTCCTATTGTGCTACTATTGAGGCTAAAATTTCCATTCTAGATAAAAATAAAATATAGGGGTCAAAAAGGGGAAAATGATTTGGGATGTGTTTAATCATAGAGTTTTCATTTCCCAAATCCTTAAACTTAAACTTAGGTTATTCCCAAGTCTAAAGGGTTTCAAAATTTTAGAAAATAACTTATAACTTATTAAGAAAGGATGATAATGGACGAATTGAGAAGGGTTGGAAACTCCTACTTTGGCTCTACTAAAGAAGGGTTGGAAACTCCTACTTTTGGCTCTACTAAAGAAAAGAAGGTGTTTCCTCAAGCTTTCATATTTGAGATAATTAAATTATAGAATAAGAATTATGGTGGAACCCCTGAATTTTTTGTGTTACACTGATAATTATTGCATATTTGGTTGTCTTTTCCGATTTGATTGTATCCTGAGGGTTAGGTTTTTCTTGATATCCTCTATTATGGGGTTTTGTTTATGCCCTAAAACCCTTTGAAAAATCCTAAGTGTTAAAACCCTTGTGTACGTTCTATTTTGTGGCTGACTTGTGACTACCCATTCTCGATATCTTAAGTTATCTCTAATGTCATCGACTTCACTCGCTTACTGACCCCACATGCCTAATTTATCTATCACCACCCATCAAATCATTTTAAATCTTGTCAAAATGTCATACAGGTTTGAAAATATTTTAAATATTTGCTATGTATCCTAAGTTTGACCCCAAGTATCACCTAAAGTATTTTATCATTAAAATCTAAGAAAACAACCCCCTTTTAAGTCATAAACAGATGCACATGCCTTTTAAAACCTTTAAGAATGATCATCAAGTCCCACCAAGTGCATCTTATTGGTTGCCCACTAGCCTGCGGGAATAAAATAATCAGTTAAAAACCTAGAGGACAGCAGTCAAACGATGATTATTCATCCTTGTGACGGGTCCTGTTGGTGTTTTATTTTTCCATCTAAGGTTTACAACTCTCTAAGAGGTAGTCAACCTCTATGTTTAAGAATTCTCAAAGTTAAGTGGCCAATAGACATGAAATGGGATTAGAACACATTTCCCTTGCACTTTAGGCTCTGTAAGACCTAGGGGGGTGACCCTTTAGCAATACCTAAATGTTTAGAGACACAAGTAACATGATATTTCTTAACAAATAATGCTCTCACAGAATTATGTTGATAAACATAAAATATCACTCAACATTGGCAAGACATTGATTGAATTTCAGGGACTAGCATGGAGAAAATGACAAACACAACTCAGCAAAACAAATTTGAAATGGTTTTTGATTTAAAGAGTTGGGACCAAACTGGAAACAGTAGAAGCATGATAATGGACCAGTGCCATAAAATGGGCTGTGGATTCATATAACTAGCATTCATCCTTCATTGTTGAACATGCTCTGAAGATCCTTGCAAATGTTATCACATTATGATAACCAAACCACTAAAGCTTTATCTAATAAATCTTCTTATAAATCCACCTAAAACATAACACTCCTGTCACATTTGTTAAAGCAATTGCACTATCCCCTGAACAATAGGCAATAATAAATGCAGCTTGTGCTTTATTAAAACAATTACATTATTCATAGAGCAGAAGGCAACAATGAATATAAATCAAATGCAGAAAATGTGCATGAAAAGGCTCAGACAATTTTATTATTGAATCAAAAAGAGCATTACAGTTCAGTCATGGAGACAATTATCAACTAAAATAAACATAGAAACATAATTTAAAACATAGACACCTCAGATTTAATGACTTAATTACAATTCATCCTAGCCTTACAATTCTACCCAAAGCTTCTATCTAGCTTGCAGAGCTTTCAAAAAATTGGAACCCCTTACAATTGAGAAAAGAAGAGAAGAAATAGAAGAATACAAGACTCTAGAAGAAGATAATAAAATGACATCCGACAACTCCATTCTCGTTGATCAGTAATGTGCAAAGCCTTTCTCCTCTCTCTTTCTTGTAACAAACTTTACCTCCAATTCTGCCTTTGTCTCAAGTTGTTTTGCAACTGAAAATCTGCCCATGTGGAGAATCTCCATTTTACCCCTCGAAGTGAAAAAATCATTTATGTTTTCCTATGAAAACTCATTTTCCTGCTCTTTACTTGTTGCATACTTTAATTTCACCTTTAGATATTTCACTTGACTTTATAAAGAGGCTTTACCATTTTAATTCTCGCGTTCAACTCACATTAAAAAAATTGTCTTTAAAACAAAGTCATTTATATGTTGCACCAGACAATCATTTATTCATGTGCCATTTAAAACTCATTTGGGTAAAAATTTTACCCATTCCTTTATTTACCATTTTTTGTGTCTTATTTCTTACCAGCATTTTTACATGCCATTTAAATATTTGCCCTTTTACCCTTAAGTGAATATCTAATTCACTCCAAATAAAATTAAAATATCACCCAAGGCCTTTGTTTTACCGCACATTACTTTCACTTTTAAAATTAAATATTGACCCTTCGTGAAAACTCTATCTCTGCCTTTTACCCCCATGCACCATTTAAAATGGTAAAAGTCTTACAAAATCATTAAATGGGTGAATATTAAATTCAACCCATGTCTTCCCCACCACTCAAAATACAATTTACTCGGACAATATTTGCGTTCACCACATTTTATTTTGCACCTACGTGCAAAATATTCACCTACGTGTAAAATATTCACCTTCCTTCACATGGGGACCCACTTAATTTAATCGGGTTCATTGATTTTATACTTTTCACGGGCAATATTTCAATTTATTAAAATCTTTACTTCTTAAAAGAAAAATAAAAATTTAGCCACGAGCCTCCTTTATAATACTATACCCGTGTATTTAAATTTTCACGAGCCCACACTCCACGGAAAGCAATCTCACCAACCTTGCAGCTTTTTTGCTCACGTCACCAACATCCTGTGAGGTCTGCGAGATTATTTCTGTTGTTGATTTTTTCATTGCCCTAACTCCCCCCTCATTGCAAGCTTCTTCATGAACATGGCCATGATGGTTGTATTACGCATTTGCTTGAAAGTTTCCAAAGCATTTTTAAAAAATACATTTTGTGCATATTTGTCAGGCATCATTGCATTTTTAAAGTTTCTCCAGCCTTTAACAAATCCATTTTATGTATGTGCAACATTCATTGCCTATTCATCCTAAAGTTTCCTCCAAGTGATGCCATGGTTGCCCCATTCGATCCTTTGCTTGAATTTTTTTTAAGTTTTTCAACATCCATTTTGCTCTGTATATGGCAGTTGTAAGTAGGACATTCCATTTGACCACATTAACCTCTAAATGCTTTGAAGGATGCCCATACTCCTCTCCTCAACACCTTCATTTTATTTGTATTGCTCGTGAAAGTCGTGCCTCAGCCAATCAAAAACAAAAATTAAACTTGCTTATGATTAAGAACATTTGAAAATACACTTTATGTTTGCCCTAAATGCCTCATTTACAAAAACACAATATTTAAAATATTCACACTATTTTAAATATTGACATTTGAGAACATTAGAATATAGGCAAATTTTAATTACGCCTGCGGGCCATTTGAAGAAATTTATTGCGGGCAAACCGGGACATCTGGAGCCGAGGATTTTTGTGTGCACCCATAATCAATTATTTAGAGAAAACCCATTTCCTCCAATTTTTTCCAGCTCTTAAAATTTAGGTACCTCCTTTGTAAACTGGCCCTCGAGACGCGTTTGCAGCGACAAAAGTATATTAAAATAATATACCAAATGACTTCCGTTTCTGATGAAAATGGAGCTGTAGAGGTTTTATACCAAACCAAGAAATGGGTTATCCTTAGAATATGATTTTAGACATTTTTTGCAGAATGGTCAAAATTGGTCAAGGTGGCTCTAGAATCATTTCGGGAAACTAATCAAATGACCTCCTGGAGTCACAAAAACTTGTAGGCATGTAGGCATTTGACTTGACAATGCAGTACAACAAACGGCTCAGATAAATAGATCACAAGGCAAAATTTATTAACTATCAAAGTTGTTTACTTGAACTTTCTGCAACAACAGCCTGTTCAAAACAAATTAAAACTCACCCAATTGTCAATTTGAAAAAAATAGCAAATCAACTCCTAGGAGGTTGCCACTGAACAAAGTAGATCATTTAGGTACGCTGAGTATGTGTGCAAAAATAATTTTCTTGAACCATCACTAATCAAAATATATTAATGCTCAAAGTTGGCCTCTCAGAAAGGTTTCTAAAAATACAGGTGCAAAATAAGAGAAATTGCATTTGGTTTTGACTTATTAAAAATAGCAAATGACATCATGAAGCTCTGAAAACTGACATACGAGCTGATTTTGGTATGGAGAATATAGAACAACATTTTTTCTCTCATGACAGTCAATTGGTTGCAAAATGCAAGCTCAAACATGAAGCTACTTTGCAAAACTGAAAGTTTGCAAATAGCAGAAAAGTGTCAAAACTCTCCAACTTCGTTTTTCAAAACCCGGACAAAACTCATCATGGGAAGCTGAAAATTGACATGCATGTTCACATATGTCAATTGAATATGTCTACAAATGGGTTTTGCACAAAAATGAACAGATTTCAAACTCTGACCCTCCAAAGTGGGTCACTCAGACTGATTCATCAGGTACACTTCTGAAAGTGCAGAGGCAAAATTTTGAAATGGGCACTTCAAAGTTACAAAATTTAAGAGTGCCATCAGTGGCTCCGACTGGGGATGTATGCCCCCTATGGGCATATCAAGATTCCAGATCTCTAGGGAGTAGACCAAATACTGAGTCAATTAGGTGTCCTCAAACTGCTCCTTTATTCATTCTTTCTTTTTCAACTTCATCTGGTGACCCTAGGCCCTCCAAATGAAAAATGGGGATCAACATTTACCTCTGCCAAACACAATTCTATAAAAAGAGTTGATCCCCCTCAATCCATGTTTGCCTCTATCAAACCATAACAACACTGGTGACCACCTTCTTGCAAACACAAACATCATGTTGCATTTATGCAAGAGGAAACTTGCTTTATGTTTGGCATTGTTATCACATGGCAACTAAATCATATAGGCCACTTCACTGCCACTCTCTTCATTGTCTGATTTTATATCAAGTGGTAACATTTGAAGATAAGAATCAAGACCGCATGAAAACACGGTCTTATCACATTCACTAACCCATTCATAATGATCATGTTCAGAGGAGACATCATGGCTGAAAAACAACATGCAGTCATCATGTGTGTTGAGAAAAAATTGCTCATACATCTATATCTCCTCCAACTGAAATACATCATAGGTCGGCTTGTCACCATCCAAACACCACCGCCCAAACACATTATCATGTGTTTCAAGATTCTGAAAATCAGGTTTATCAACACTAAAAGTACTTTCATCTTCATTCAAATCATGGCATTCAGCAAAAACATCAACCTCCAATGCATGAGAAGTGTTCTCTATCTCAGGTTCATACATGTTGTCAAATTCATTCTTCATACCACCATGCAAGTCAATATGGAATGCTTCAAACAAAGATTCAGATAATTCAAAGTTTAAGCTTGAGCCAAAAGTTTCACATTGATTTTTCATAACATGTTCAGTGTCTGAATCATTTTGAATGTTATCACTTTCAAGATTAACAAGGTTAGCAAAAAGAGTTTCATGTGCATTATCAACTAATAGGTATATTGACCCATGTAAAAGAGACTCACTGTTATTTGAAATTTTTTTACTAGCAACAGAGCTAGAACCTCCATTTCCTTGCACACTAATGCATTCTTCATTCAAAGGAAACATATCCATTTGCAAACTGTGAAGATGTGAGAGATCATCAAATAAAAACCCACATTTAATCTCATACTGACTAACCTCATACCCATTATCATTTGCATCATATGGCTGCTCCACACATTGATTAAAAGGTTTTGCAATATCAACATAATCTGAAAATTCATCAAATTGTTCCACATTACCAATGGGTAATAATATTGATCCTAGATCCATCTTATTTTCACAATGCACAACTTGATCCTTCATAAATGAGTTTCTTCCTTCATCAATGTGCACCTCATCATCCATTTCATACATAACTGACATTCCCATCTCCGGTTCATATAAATAATCATGGATAGCAAAAACATAAGCAGGCTCATCAACATCTTCATCACTTCCAGCAGTACTATGTTCATGATCAGCAAATTGAACACACATATGCTTATCTCCTGATTCTTCATCATTGACAAAATCAACATGCTCCATTGATGTCAAACCCGAATTGCATTCCAAGTTTGCATCAAATGCAATTGGATCATTCACTTGTAGAAAAGTGATTTCATGAGCATTCATGTCTTGAGGTGAAGATAGTGCCTCCATATCATCCTTATAGGAGCATCCTCATCACAAGAAGACTTGTTACTACATGAATCATGCTCATATTTTTCAGAGTGAGTGCTTGAAATTGTATCTTCAATGTCTCGATCACTGATTTGTGAGGAGATGTCATCAACATTTACCTTATTTTCACTAACCAAAACCTGACATGGAATGATGTCTTGCACCTCTTTCATTTCTTCATCACACGAGATATTGCAAGAAAAAATTTCATGCATATCTATTTTTCCATCATACCATGTATCTTCCTCTTCATCACTGCTGCAAGGATCTGCACATGTGTTGATTTTGAGTTGATTAAAATTAATATCCTCTTCCATATAATGTGGATCTTCATTTTCAGATGTACACTTTTCATCTTTGTGTGTCATATTTTGATTTTTCTCAGTAAGTCAACTTCTATCTTCATTTTGAGACACCACATCTCGTGCATAAGTAAGTTGAGCTCTCTTAATAACCTTTATCCAATCAAGTACTTGATCCAAATTTTGAGGCTTCAATTCCTTTGGTAAGACATTCAGCCCAGAATCATAGATTTTACAAAATAAATCAATACACATGTAGTCCTCAGGTCTGAAAATTATGGGGATTTTCAACAAGGCATCCAAAAACCTTGAGAACAAAGCATGTGGTGATTCTCCATTGTGTCTCTTTATTTTAGATAATCTTTGAACAAAAGATGTTTGATCAACATTGCTCACATTTTGATGGCATTTAACTTGATTCCCACAATGACCAACATGTTGTGATGGTGGAGAAATTGGAGCAGTAGTAGCATTACCATCTTGACAAGCATTTGTATTATCTGGTCCATGAGTTCTATTTACATGAGATGTATTAGGATGACCAACACTCACAACCCTCTTTCCTTTCATCATTAAATACCTCAAGTTATTCTCAATATCTATAGCAACTTGATATGCCTGATGTAGGGTTGTAGGTTCTTTATCTCTTAATAGATAACTCATTTTCTTGTCAAATGCTCCCAAGTATATGACCAAACATTCAACATCATTTGATCTTATGTCTTTAGGAATCTCTCTTATGATCTTTGAAAACCTGAGATTAAAAGATGGGACTAACTCATCTTTTCCTTTCTCCATGTTCATGAATTTTTTCCTTATCAAAACAAGGTCAATCCTCTCTCCAAACTGCTCCATAAACATTGTCTTGAACTCTTCCCATGAATAAATGGAGGAAGCTGGTAAATAAGAGAACCAATCTCTTGCATCTCCCCTTAGAGATTGAACAAATAGTCTCATGATCACATCCTCGTAGTCAATCTCATAATCATCCATCAAATTACCGAATTCCTAGAGATGTTTATTTGTTGATTCATACTTATCACCAATGAATCTTGGTAACTTATTTCTGACTTTAGCTGGAATGTCATTTGGGTAACCATTAATGCTATTGAAATTGATGGCTCTATACCTTCCAATGTTGAAACGTCTTTGACAATCTAGCTGGGACTGATCACAAACCATAGTTCCATCCAGAATCATACTAGGATGCATATATTGAAGCATTTTGATATGCCTTTTTCAAATTTCACATATCAACTCTACAATTGATCATTCATTGCCTTATTTCTATCTTTCATCGTGATCTTAGAATATTATAATGCATAATTCAGATGCATCTAAGTCCAAGATCTACTTAGTGGGAAAATTTAGAAACAAGCATACTTCTCCAACATAATACATGGGCTGCAAATTACAATTCAGAAGTATGCAAATTAAATGTTATTGTTATTTCCCCCACTTAGTCTTAATCACTCAATAGGGAACCAAAGTTTTGCCTAAGATGTTCAAATATGGTTTTCATATATGAATTTCTTGAAAACCAAGAGTGAAGAATACCTGGAAATGTTACATCTACTGCAAATTGTCTTCCTGACTGGAAATATTTGTAGATCTGGAACTTTCTTCAAATTTTCAATAGGTTCTATTAATAGAGTTGCCACGTCTTTTCAAAGAGGATTGAACTTCACATATTGTGAATCTCTTTCACATTTAAATGTTCTTCTGAGTTCCTTCCACTAGCAGAGCACCACAGATCATGGAACCTTCAGGTTCACTTCAACAAATCTTCCTCCAGGTTTGAAATCCTTCAGTATTTGAACCAAATGTAGAATGGTAAATCATTTGACTCTATGCAATGACTCTTAAGGCTAGATTCTGCAATCAAAATTTTTACAAATTCTCCCCAGTGGAGTCATCATTTTGTTGGTGTTTTATTTTTCCAGCTAAACTTTGCAACTCTCTAAGAGGTAGCCAACCTCTATGTTTAATAATTCTCAAAGTTTAGTGGCCAACTGACAGGAAATTAGATTAGAACACATTTCCCCTACACTTTAGGCTCTGTAAGACCTAAGGGGGTGGCCCTTTAGTAATACCTAAAGAATTAGAGACACAAGTAACAAGATATTGCTTAACAAATAATGCTCTCACATAATTATGCTGAGAAGCATAAAATATCACTCAACATTGGCAAGACATTGATTGAATTTCAGGGACTAGCATGGAGAACATGATAAACACAACTTAGCAAAATAGATTTGAAATGGTTTTTGATTTAAAGAGCTGGGACCAAACTGAAAACAACAGAAGCATGATAATGGACCAATGCCATAAAATGGGCTATGAAGTCATATAACTAGCATTCATCCTTCATTGTTGAACATGCTCTGAAGATCCTTGCAAATGTTATCACATTATGATAACCAGACCACTAAAGTTTTATCTGATAACTCTTCTTATAAATCCATCTGAAACATAACACTCTTGTCACATTTGTTAAAGCAATTACACTATCCCTTGAACAATAGGCAATAATAAATGCAACTTGTGTTTTATTAAAGCAATTACATTATTCATAGAACAAAAGGCAACAACAAATATAACTCAAATGCAGCAAATGTGCATGAAAAGACTCAAAAAAAATTATTATTGAATCCAAAAGAGCATTACAATTCAGCTATGGAGACAATTATCAACTAAAATAAACATAGAAACATAATTCAAAACACAAACACCTCAGATTTAATGACTTAATTACAATTCATCCTAGCCTTACAATTCTACCCAGAGCTTTTGCCTGACTTGCAGAGCTTTCAGAAAATTGGAACCCCTTACAATTGAGAAAATAAGAGAAGAAATAGAAAAATACAAGACTCCAAAAGAAGATAAAAGAATGACATTTGGCAGCTCCATTCTCGTTGATCAATAATTTGCAAAGCCTCTCTCCTCTCTCTTTCCTATAACAAACTTTACCTCCAATTCTTCCTTTGCCTCAAGTTGTTTTGCAACTGAAAATTTTCCCATGTGGAGAATCTCCATTTTACCCCTAGAAGTGAAAAATTCATTTATTTTTTCCCGTGAAAACTCATTTTCCTGCTTTTCACTTGCTGCATACTTTAATTTCACCTTCAGATATTTCACTTGACTTTATAAAAAGGCTTTACCTTTTTAATTCTCACCTTCAACTCACATTAAAAAACTTGCATTTAAAACAAAGTCATTTAAATGTTGCACCAGACAATCATTTATTCATGTGTCATTTAAAACTCATTTGGGTAAACATTTTACCCATTCCTTTATTTACCATTTTTTGTGCCTTATTTCTTACCAGCATTTTTACATGTCATTTAGATATTTGCCCTTTTACCCTTATAGTGAATATCTAATTCACTCCAAATAAAATTAAAATATCACCCAAGGCCTTTGTTTTACCGCACATTACTTTCACTTGTAAAATTAAATATTGGCCCTCCATGAAAACTCTATCTCTACCTTTTACCTCCATGCACCATTTTGCTTTGTATATGGTGGTTGTAAGTAGGACATTCCATTTGACCACATTAACCTCTAAATGCTTTGAAGGATGCCCATACTTCTCTCCTCCAGGCCCCTTCAACAACTTCATTTTATTTGTATTGTTGGAGATGGCATTCCATAAACCATATTTAACAGAGGCAATTGTCATTCATAGTGAAAGTCGTGAAAGTCGTGCCTCGACCAATCAAAAGCAAGAATTAAACTTACTTATGATTAAAAACATTTGAAAATACACTTTATGTTTGCCCTAAATGCCTCATTTATAAAAACACAATATTTAAAATATTCACACTATTTTAAATATTGACATTTGAGAACATTAGAAAATAGGCAAATTTTAATTACGCTTGCGAGCCATTTGAAGAAATTGATTGCGGGAAAACCGAGACACTTGGAGCCAAGGATTTTTGCGTGCACCCATAATCAATTATTTAGAGAAAACCCATTTCCTCCAATTGTTTCCAACTCTTAAAATTTAGGTACCTTCTTTGTAAACTGGCCCTCAGGACGCGTTTGCCACAACAGAAGTATATTAAAATAATATACCAAATGACCTTCGTTTCTAATGAAAATGGATTTGTAGAGGTTTTATATCAAACCAAGAAATGGGTTATCCTTAGAATCTAATTTTAGACATTTTTGCAGAATGGTCAAAATTAGTCAAGTTGGCTTTGGAATCGCTTTGGGAAACTAATCAAATGACCTCCTGGAGTCACAAAAACTTGTAGGCATGTAGAAATTTGACCTGAGAATTCAGTGCAACAAATGAATTAGATAAATAGATCACGAGGAAAAATTTATGAACTGTCAAAGTTTCTTACTTGAACTTTCTGGAACAACAGCCTATTCAAAACAAATTAAAACTCACCCAATTGTCAATTTGGAAAAAAATAGCAAATCAACTCCTGGGAGGCTGCCACTAGACAAAGTAGATCGTTTAGGTACACTGAGTATGTGTGCAGAATTAATTTTCTTGAACCATCATTGATCAAAAGGTATCAATGCTCAAAGTTGGCCTCTCAGAAAGGTTTCTGAAAATACAGGTGCAAAAGAAGAGAAATTGCATTTGGTTTTGACCTATTAAAAATAGAAAATGAGGTCATGAAGCTCTAAAAACTGGCATACAAGCTCATCTTAGTATGGAGAATACAGAACAACATTCGTTCTCTCATGATAGTCAACTGGTTGCAAAATGCAAGCTCAAACGGGAAGCTACTTTGCAAAATTGAAATTTTGTAAATAGCAGAAAAGTGTCAAAACCCACCAGCTTGGCTTTTTGAAACCCTGACAAAAATTATCATGGGAAGTTGAAAATTGACATGCATGTTCACATATGTCAATTGAATATGTTTGCAAATAGGTTTTGTACAAAAATCAACAGATTTCAAACTCTGACCCTCCAAAGTGGGTCACTTGGACTGATTCATCAGGTGCACTTCTGAAAGTGCAGAGGCAAAATTTTGAAATGGGCACTTTAAATTTACAAAATTTAAGAGTTCCATCAGGTCCTACCTTTTCTTAAAGGTATCAACAATGAAAGGTTGTGATATCAATGACTTTGATGCATTCTAATGGATTAATCTCAACCGATCCCCACTGCCTCACGAGGGACCCACTGTCAGATATTAGATCATGGAGGGACAATGAGAAAGCACCATGTGGCATCATTTCCACCATCCACAGGACTATGTAAGGCATGGAAATATTTGGTGAAATAGTTTGGATGACTATGACAAAGTTAAAAGGTGTGCTACTAAAGGTTTTTATAAGCATGTGTAAAATTGCTCCACTAGATATTCTAATTTGGATCGTTCATCACAAACAAAGATTAGCAGCTTGAATGTTGGTTTGAAGATTAAAGGTCACACATGTTGAAGGTTTATGGGTTGATCTGGGCCTTTTCTCGCTAGCTCACGACTATAGATCTAAACCTTGCAGATTCCAAAGGGCTAGTGGGTGACTGACACGTGGATCCTCTGGTGGCTTGTAAAGCATGGTGGGGACACGAAGCTAGAGAAAAAGATACACACATGGTGATAAGTTGGTTGAGTGGGTGTCGAGTCAATGAAAAAAAAAATCAAAATTTTTTGACTTCATGTGAGCCACACACAAGTACACATCAAGATGGGATTGATGGCAAAAATTCAAAGTTACTAAAAAGGACATCATGGGGCCATTTTGGTTCACACGAGCAAGTATTAATGGAAGGGTTGATGTTCTTCTACCTAATTGAGAGATTTATTCACCATAAAAGCTTGATTTAAAGCTTGTTGTTGATTACCAAAGCATTTCCAAAGAATTTCGAAATTGTTGCAGAGCATTTCAAGCTTTTGGCATATTTAAATTAGGGTTTTCTATGATTCACACATGTAAGTTCAAACTGCACTCCTTGAGATATAATTTACCCTAGTTTTTATTCAATTGCATTTTTTGTTATTTGAATTCCAAGTTGGGATTCTTTTAAGGTTTGACGTTCATTGTGTTTGTTGCAAATTTGAGAATTCGGTTGGTCTGCATGTCAATTTTTTGTTTTAAACCTATAAGCCCTAGTTCAAACGTATCAAGCCTAGGTCAAGTTATCCATTAGTACAATGGCATTGAAAGTCCAAGCCTCTGGTTTGAAACCAAAAGTAAGAACCTTGGTCCAAGATTTGATTGAACAACTACCACCCTCAACCCTTGAGAAAGGATTAAGGCAACCCACGTTCCATGGCCCTAGGGTTAAAGAGGGCATTGTGAAAAAACAATGCACAATAAAAGATGCTACACTATTATATAGTGGATGGACTCTCTTCCAAGGTTAGTTTGGTAACATAAATGTTAGTATTACAATATCCAATTCCTAGAGATTGGATATGGCTAAGCTAGTTGTTCCTAATTTGTATTTTTATATTGATCTTCTCAAGGTTGTTGCTTCCAGTTATGACCCTCTTGTTATGGTTGTTAGAACTCACTTCGAGCAAGATATGGTGTGGCTTACAAAAGAGGAAATTGCAGAGGCCTTTAAGCTGAACAAATGGAATAGGTAGAGATTAATACAAATAAGTTGAGGGAAGAATATGAAAAAGTGAGACATACCTTAAGAGTCTCAATGTTAGCCCACTTTTTGGTATCAACAAGAAAGGGAAAGGGAAGAATTATTTTGGGAACATTTGGGGTGATCCCACAATACTAGTTTACAATTTTTGGCCAAACTGGACATTGAACTGATTTTTTTTAACTAAATCTTCACTTTCGAGCACCTATAGCGGCTAAAGTGTGAGGAATTTGAAGATGATGCAAACTAGTGATTTGTGAAATTTTGTTTGTAGATTCTAAATATATTTTTTTCAAAAAAATTGGAATCAGATTTTACTTCTTTTTCCATCTCCTTCAAAAATTAGTTTTTAACAGTAAACACCATTTTTAAAGAGGCGTTACTTGCTAACACATAAAAAAATTTCTATGAAGGATAAAATTCTATCTTATTTTATTTTAATTTATATTCTTAATTATGATATCTAGTGCATGGAATTGGTTTCATAGAATTTCATTGAATATTTTTTTCTTAATTAAGTTTCAAAGTCAAACCAATTATAATATAGATATGATTTACTGGCTAAAACATAACTTTTTTGCATGTATCAAAATTCAATTTTATTTTTTGTTGGATCAAAGACATCAATATCTAGTGCATAAATATTTTCATATATTTTTGATAATCTGCTATTATTCCACATGTGAAGAATAGAGAGCTTTATTTTCAGTGAAAAACCTACATTCACAAGAAATAAAAAATAAATAAAATAAGAAAATTAAATTTATTTAAAATTATACTTTTTGGGAAGCTTATAATAATGACTACATACTTACAAAAACTAAATTTTAAATGAATTCATTTGATCCCCCAAAAGGTAAATCAAAAGTGGATTTTTATCAGAATTTTGATAGGTGTAAAGGAGACTTTGTTATAGGTATGGTTTAAAACTGGTGGGATTCTATCCAAAGGGGTTTGAACTAAGGTGGTTTGATCAAACCCTCTTCAATTGGAATCATTTAAATGGAATTTTTCAAGGATTAAATCATTATATTTTCTAAAAATATGTGATTTCAGCAAAAAATAAGATATCTGAAAAAGTGTAAACCACTATTATGGGATCACCCTCTAATAAGGAACCTCTTCCTATCAAATATTTTTTTAAATATTTCTAAAAGAATTTATACTCCTTGTGTCAGATTCTAGGGTTTGATCCATTTTTTAGCATGTCGATTACCCGGATGTATATGGCTACAAACATTCATCACCCTAATATTAATAACTTGTATTATTTTGCTACATATCTATCAAAAGAGATACACAAAGGACTAGCAACATTGAAGAGTGGGAAATATGTAGTAAGATTTTTGTTCTATTCTTTATTTATGCATATGTTCCTTTATAAAGGTGCTTATTAGTTTGGTAAGGATATGGAATTGAAGAGAGTAAAGGGTGGTGTGGTAATGCTTGTTCAATTGTAGATCCTTTATTAGATATGCATGAATATAAAACAAGTTCTTTCATTGCTACAAACATTTTTTCCTCCAAGTTGAGAAGAGTTTTAATGGTGGATGTGCCTAGGATTCCACCTAAATTACATGATTTCTTAAGACGGGCAAGGAGGCCTGATTTGCATATTAATCACAATTAGGGAGATGTAATCCCATATCAGGATTGAATTTTTATCAGGGTATATGGCACAAGGCTAACACCTCATGTATTCCCTAGGTATGTACCACTAAGAATTGGTTTCCTTGACCTCAGTCATGTGATAGCTGGGTAACATTGATGGTGTATACCTATTTGAGAACAGAAAGAGAAAATTCTTCCCTGCATACACTCTTTTCTTTAATTTTTTCATGACAAGTAATGGATAGAGAAATATTGTTGATTACCATCTCAAGTCCCATGAAATGAGACTTTGGGCATATAGGAGTTATGACCCTGAGGGATTTATGGTTTGGTTGATGGATAGGATAAAAGGAGGGTAGTTTGTTCACACCTTTTCGTTCCTTAATGATTTCATTAGATTTTTTTTTACCTTAAGGTTTAGGAGGACAAGATGAGAAAGTGGATTGTATTTGGGAATTTAGAGAAAGAGAGAAAAATTAAAGAGATTTAATTTAAAGCCTTGTCTAATATTGATAATATAATCTTGAAAGTGGAAACTGTTATATAGAATTTTGACAAGGTTGTTTCATGTTTAAAAGAGGAAAGATTAGTACAAGATAAAGGTAAAGTTGTAATTATTGAGGAGCATGATAAGGGGAAATCCCCCATGGTGGAAGAAGAACTAACTCATAAACTTCCCAAGAAGGTACACATATATGCGAGGAAAAAGAGCACTGTGAAGAGGAAATTAACTATTGAAACTCTTGAACAATCAAAGGAGTCAAGAGTACCCCCTCCACAACAACAATTTCCACCATTGTCACCATCATGCATTCTTCTACTTCAGTAATAATTGAGTTGGATTCACCAACTAGAGGGGTAAGTGCAAAAAGATGGGGGGCCAAAAAGGGGGCTTAAGTGGCCACTTTTTTTTTTCTGAAATAAAAAAATACTAACCTTGGACTTGAAATAGAGGATAGTTACACTCAAAATTTTGAGATGCAACAAAAACAAGGATCAAAGTGCTCTGAGTCCACTTTCTAAACCACTAATTTATTTTGAAAATGGTTTAGATTAAGGGGTTCAAAAGAGGGACATACATAAATTGGTGTTATTTTTGTCAGAAAAACATAACATGGCAACTTTTGTATGTCCCTAGCATGATGAAATTTTTATAGCATTTTTAAAATCGATCTAGTGATAAATTAGATAACAATATGTAGTTGATGCAAAAAAAAATTGGTAATTTTTTAATGAATATTTGATTTTTTACTATTTTTCTAAGTGGACAATTCCTAAAAAATAAAATTTTGGTCGTGCTACCCCTACAAATTTTGGAAACTAATTTAATTTAAAAAAAAAAAATTAGAATCAAATATAGTTTCTAAAAATGTAGTTTATTTGAAATTTCAATGAACAATTAATTTATAACGAATAAACACTAAACACTACTTTTTTCCAAAAAAGAGACATAGAAACAAAAGAAATTATAGATGAAAAGCTTAACATTGTCAAAAGTGAAAAAATTACATCATTAGATAGATAAGAGAGAACTTAACATTACCCAGGTGTTTGATTTGTTCGACATTGAAACATGTGCAATCTTGACGGTGAGCACGAACCCAATTATGTGAAATATTATAGAATTTGCAAAAACACATCACTAGTCGTTGGGAAGGCCCTCCAAGACTTTGGGTTGGTATTCCAAGGCAAATACCAAGCCTAAGGCTTGGGGATTCCCAAAGAAAGATATATCGTGTGCATGTGATAACATGCTCACATTATATCTTAGTTTTCACATGGATTTTTGTGTTTGTGCAAGACATAATGCAAGCGTGGTATAACATGCTCGCGTTATGTCTTGCTTTATGTTAAATGCTACTCTATTGAATGTTTATTTATATATTTGTATGTTTGTTTGTACATTTATTCTTGTATGTCATGTATGTATGTGTGTCGCCAAAAAGTGTAGTCTTTTATACTTTTTAACTCATTTTGACCTTTTGCCTTGGATTTTGGCCTTGTTTTACCTTCATTCAGTCTTGAAAGCTTGCAATTCAACAAAAATCTAATGGTGTTTTACTAAGGTGTTGTGAAGTGTTGTAACACATTTCCTCACTTTTCTAAGACTCTTTCAACATAATTCACATAAGTAACCCCTCTTTACCCCTTTCCAAGCCTTGTGACAAAGTGTTGTAGAGTGTTGAATGCATTTTCACACTTTCCTAGACTTGTCACCCCTAATTTAACCCTTTTCTTATGCTAATTTGTCCCCTTAATGTACTTTTAGGCCCAATTAAAGTGTGTTTCAGGAGGCAAAATTGATAAAATTCATTAAAAATTATTTAATTCCCGACCACCACTTAAAATTTCCCAAGTGGACTAGGTCACCACCTTGGGCGACCTAGTCCCTTTTTGCATAAATTTCAAAATTAAAATAAAACCTAATAGGAATTTTGTCTCCAAAACCCTCATGTCGGCCTATCATGTTGCATTTCGACAGAATTAGGGTTTAGCATGTATAAATAAGGGTTTTTACCTTCATTTCTCTGTCTCTCAAGCTCATTTTTACATCTCTTCACAAGTACTCTTGCACTCAAGCTTCGCAAGCAAGCAATCAAGCACAAAGGCATCACAAGCAACCTCCATTGGAGTTGTTCTTGCATGTTGCAGACTTAAACAACTAAAGGTTTGGTAAGCATTTGTATTGAGTTCATCATTCAATCTTCCTTTCCTTCCATTGTTTCTCATTTAGGTTTGAGTTACCATCAAAGGGGTGTGACTTAGGCAAACCCCTATTCCATAACCCTAACATTCTCTTTGTCTTTACATGTGTTTGGTAGGTTGTACTCAGATTTAATAAGATTAAAAGTTTTGAAGAAAGTACAAACATTCCATTCAAGTCATATCAAGGCATCAAACCCTAGAAGGAGCAAAAGGACAAGTTACAGGTCATTTTCAAGAGTTTCAAACATAGACTGCTATAGAGGAGGAAAGTACAAACCAAGACCCACATAATTAAACCCTAAATCTTCCAAAAGCACCAAGAGGACTAGTTCACCACTATTGGTGACCTCTTCGCTGTGCTAAGCCTAAAAAAGGGTTTTTGTATTTCTGGGTACCCTTTTCCCTGAAACCTAGTCCGACAGAATTTCCCGACAGGAGGACTAGGTCGCCCAACTTGGCGTAGGTGTCCTTCTACTGATTTCAAATAATTTTCAAAATATTATGGGGCCTCTCATCTACAACACTCCATTTCTAGGTGTACAAGTTTTGAACTTTCCAGTTTACTTCTAGAATTGCATACATTTAGAGCATATAGTTTAGCTTGCATTTAGTTACATTTACTTTGTTTACATTTCATAGATTAGATTACTATCATTTCATTTCAGTTTTCAGCCACACCTCTTACACACATATCACAACCCTAATCCTATCCTTCCTTTGAATACAACTTCCAAAAACCATATAACTGCCAATTCGAAAGAGATTTATTCCTACACCAAAGTGCTCTTAGGTGAAAAAACCTAGGGGGCTAGTAAAGGGAATCCTCTTTCCCTAGTAGTGTTATATTTTTTTGGTTTATTTTGGTGAACCTGGCCGTAGACCACTTGATAAATTTCTGATTTTTCATTTCATCTTAGGAAATAGCTTGCATTGCATTGAAATTTTTTGCATTGTTTGCATCCTTGGGTTTGTAGAAAAGTGCATTAGTGAAATTTCATGCTAGATTGCCTTTTGCATTGCATTTTTAGTAAGAAAATACAAAAATATTTGCATTTCCATTCTCTATTAGCATCATAATATCATAAAAAGTAGTTAAAAATTCAGAAATTAGTCAAAAACAAGACTATTGGGACTAAGTCACCACACTGGGTGACCTAGTCTTTTAGCACTGTTCACTATGTAATTTCTGGCAATTTTCTAGTATTTTCTACATTACAGTTCCCTAGTTTTTCATTTTTGTGTTCTATTATAGAATTTTAGTTACAAGCAATTTTGTCTCTTTTGCTTACATTGCCTTAGTCTCCACCCCATCCTTAGGGAACCTTATATGAGCATTTGGTGTTCCCTTGTCGATACAGTTGTGAGATGAAGTTCTAGACTCATGGCATCTAACAACAACACTATTGTTGTAGATCTTGGGATCTCTCAAACTTCAACTCCTATTATTGACGATGGTATACTAGGCTTAGAGACTATTCTTAGCAATTCCTTGCATCTAGGAGACATAATTGGTGATAACAATGACCTCCCACATGATAAGGTCTTTTACATCTAGGCTGATCTAGTTAATTATCAACATGAAATAAGACTAAAGCCCATATCTGGCACCACCATCCCCGCCATAGAGAACCTTCATTGCTTACTTGATTGTGATGATGGCCTACATGTCATGAAGAGGATAGCAAAAATATATGACAAACATGCCTCTTCTACACCTAAGGTATCTCACTCACCCACCCCTATGGGCTAAGGAGGACCTTCTACTCCTACCCCCTCAACCATAGATTTTATTCCCACTTATGCATCTCCTAGCGTGACAATCACTATGCAACAGATTAGTAATGCAGTACCTTCCCTTGACATCCCTACTAGTGTTTCTACTTCCCTTGGGGCATCACACCCCTTAACCTCTTCCATCATCCCTACTTTTACTATCCCTTCCACTTCCCCTTCCACCACCTTCACCCCTTCACCTCTCTCCCTTCCACCTCATATAACTTACACTAACCTTCTTATTACACAACTTTTTCACACTGTCACTTCCATGCAACAAAAAATATCCACTATCAACCATAGCCAATATGGTTCCCCTACCCATTAAGTTCATAGCAATCCATTATCCATTGAAATCTTACGCACCCCCTTTCCACAGGGAATAGAAACTCCTAGATTCAAGAAATACAAAGGGAAGGGTGACCCTTCTTATCATGTCAATGCCTATACTACCTTATGTAGTGACTTTTCTCTTGATGACAAGTTGCTAGCTAAGCTATTTCCTAGGACCCTCAAAAGATTCTGCCTTGGATTGGTTTTCCTCCCTTCCCAACAATTTCATTAGTTCATTCAATGAACTAGTGGATGCCTTCATTAATCATTTCCAAGTTCATATGACCCCTAAGAAAACCTTGGTTGACCTCATGAGATGCAAGCAGGACACTAATGAGAAGATAACTGACTTTATCTCTCATTATCATACAATTTATTCCTTAATTGATGTTAAGATACCTGACACCCATTTTCAAAATATGTTCACCAAAAATCTCTTAACACCTCTCCAAGACAAACACAACCTCATGAAATTTCCCTCTTTTATGCACTTGTTCCAAGCGCTTTGTGACTATCATAACTCAACTAGTATTCATGATTCATGATTCATGATCCACTTCTAGTAGAGTTGAGAAGTTCGACACTTCTTCCCAATCCAACCCTCGACCATTCCATAAACCAAACAAAGGGTTTCTCCAATTTAACCCTTCATCCCAAACCCCTCCACTTGCTAATAACCAAGTGGTTGTTGTTAGGACTGTTGAGCCCTTCAATTATGGAGATCCTAAGAGCACCTTCACACCCTTACTCGACACCCTTCATAACACCATGACCCAATTACTCCAACAAAAAATGATATCTTTACCTCCCATCCATACACCTAATCCCAATAAACCATTACCTCCATCCTATAATTCCACTACTTATTGTTACTTTCATTGATAGAATGGACATGACACTAAACAATGCAAGCGTCTCAAGCACCTTGTGCAAGACCTAATTGATTCAGGCCGCCTATCTATTGTTGGTGTCAATGATAAAAAACAATAGGTTTGTGGAACCCCCCAACCAAAACTTGCAAATATTCACCAACCCCATGCCCAAACATAATGTGCCATTCATCAAAGCAAGCGAAACTTCACCACCTAATGTCATGAATGTTGACTCACATGAAACACATTCCACTTCTTTTACCATCGTAACCCATGTCACACCTATTAATGAATTGGTAGGAAAAAATTGACGTTATACATTGTAAGGGCTCAATAAAAGGACCTCTTGAGATCACCTTTTCACCACAAGATATACTACGTAATCTTCCTAATGGTCATTTCTACATAGCTAGTAGAATCTATGATAAGCCAACCAATGGGATACTCATAGATCACGCATGTGGTGAGAACGTGATCATAGAAGAATTTCTCTTATTACATGATATTGCTCAAGATGTTTATAATTGACCTACCACTTGGGTCAAAACGTATAATGGGTCTGAATGCCTAATGATTGAATCGATTTCCCTCCCATTACAAAGAGGTCCGAGGACATTGGAAATTACCTTCTCCATCATACCACAATCAGACCAATTTCATTTGCGACTTGGCCACCCATGGCTTCATTCAATGAAAGCGGTCCCATCTGTCATCCACAAGTGTGTGAATTTTCCCATTGAAAATGACATATTAACTGTCCACCATATTGGCTTTAATCCTTTATCCTCCAAAGGTAAAATTTTTTTGGAAGCCTTTTGGCCTGAGCCCATGGAGCCCATCACCCCTAGACGAGACTTCTTTTTCATTGCTTATTAGAAGCTCAAAGCCAAGAAAATCTCTAAACTCTCTCTTAGCAACATACCTCCTTCTACTTTGGAATCACCTATCCTTGATGAAGCTATGTTGCCACCAGACTCTAACATGTCTAGTCAACCCACACCTAAAACCTCTTCCACATCATCCAAGAGGCCTAGGGATCATGATAGAAATTTTGTTCTCCCTCCTGCACTAAATAGGTCTATAAAGCTAAGGAGAAAGTGGATGAGCCACCCGTAGTTCCTCTTGCCCCTCCTCCCAAGGATGATAAAAAACCTATGGTGGACTAGTCCACTCCTTCCCCCATGTACCTTGATAGTAAATAAAAAATGAATAAAGAGGCCAGGGAGCATAGGTGCCACCATCATGCTCTTGCTCGCAAATCTCATGAGGAAGAAAACATTAAAAACCATAACCCGCCTATGCCAGAAGCCATGCTTGTTGACCCTCCTCCTCCACCCCCGCAACCTAATCCCATACCTCACGCACCACCAATTTTACATGCCACTACTAACATCGTCATTTGACCTACCATTGTCATCAACTTAGATGATGACGATGATGAGAATGCTTGAATCGATGAAGAGGTACACCAGACCTTGAATTCACTATTCTTCTCTTGCATGAGCATTCATGAAAACTCTCCCAGGATAAGCATTGATCTTAATGCTAGTTCAACAATTGTTGTTGTTCCTCTCACTAGTCGCCCTCCCATGTTTTATACTAAGCAATATTGGGAGGCAGATGACATGCTTGCAGAGTAATGCACATGCGCCTTACTAGTCTTTTCTTTTCTTTTTCTCTTTGCATTTAGGTGTCATGTGTTCCCTATATCGACATGTTTACTCTCTATTTTTTCCCTCTTTGTGACAGTCTTCCTATATGTATCTCCATTTCTCTATATGTTGTGTATTCCTTTTTTATTTCCATTTTTCCTTCCATTTGGGGATGATGCAAGGCATTGAGACTGCAATGTCTCCTTCATGTTGACCCAAATGACCCCTCCTTTCCTTTTTTTTATTTTTTTTTCCTTTTTGCATTCCATTTGGGGATGATGCAAGGAATTGAGACCACAATGTCTCCTTCATGTTGACCCAAATGAACCTCTTTTCCTTTTTATTTCCTTTTTTCCTTCCATTTGAGGATGATGCAAGAAATTGAGACCACAATGTCTCCTTCATGTTGACTAAAAAACAAGGCTCTTTTTCATCTACCTTTTTCTTTTTCTTTTGTTGTCCTTTTGTGGACGATGCAAAGCACCGAGACATCCTATGTCTCTTCCATGTTGACCCAAATGGACTCTTTCTTTTCATTTTCTTTTTCTCTCTTCGTGTCTTCTTCCAGTTCTATGTATTTGGGGGAATGATGATAATTCCACACTCTCTAAACAAACATTGCAGCAATGAATATATTGACCCCACATCCATAGATCCCTTATGTGTTTGTGGTTTTTCATTTTGGGGGCAACCCATTTTCTCTTTCTTTTATCTTCTTCCTTTGCATGACACAACCTTTCTTGGACACCTATCACTTGACATAGGGTTTTTCAAGTAGGATTTCATGTCCTTTTCTTTCTTTTTTTGCATTTTTCCTTTCTCTACTTTAAAGCAATTGCTCACAAAACGGTGTGTAGAAATTCCTTTAAAGTGGAGGCATACATTGGCATTATTTTATTTTACATTTGTATTTATTTGTCCTTGGTTCCTAGTGGAGCCTTATCACTTCACATGATGTGTTTTCTCACTTTGAGGATTACGTTTGGTGTAGTGTCCTCCATAAGTGTGACTTATCTTAGCATATTACATTCCTCTTATTGGCCTGATGTGACGTATTTCATCTCCTAAGTTGTGAATCTTCTATTCTTTGATAGGTCCTCTTTTTGGGAGAATTAGACACAATATTCCCTAAGTCAAAGACCTCATATGAACTAAACAAGACTCCTTGGAACACTTTTTACATTTTGCATTTTTCACTTTTGCATTTTACATGTTACACTTTTGCATTTGTGCATACATGGCCACCTTGCATAAAAAAACTTGCATTCTTATGGTGTCATCTTGCACTTATTCATGATTTCTAAGAATCCAAGGCTTTTCTTGTCTCATGAACCACACCCTTGTCTTTTGTGGCACCTTATCAAAGTTATCAAGAGGTATAACTTTGGTATGGTTGAGCAGGAAGCCCAACTAGCAGCACGACTCTCCCCATAGCCACCTTTGTGTGAATGTGAGTGCGTACCAACCGTGTGTATGTATCTCACCTCCTTTGCATTCTCACCTAGTGAACAATCAAAAATTATCGTCAACCCAAAGTGAGTGAATCTTCCTTCTACGGACAAACAACCTAGATTTGATCCACAACTAGTTGGACAAATGATCAAAGCTTGATCCAAACTTTTCTCTCTCTCCACTCTTTCACATCACTCCATGTGTGATATTTTGTGCTTATATTTGGTCTTCCATGGGATCTTGATCCTGGGGGCTTGATCATCCCTCTTGATCATAGTCATCTCACCTTACTAGCATGATTACAATAGATCTCGCTCGACACGCATGATTCAACTACTTTAGTGTGAGTTTGAAGTAAGTTCATACTCTCACTAAATTGGGGGCTAAATGTGTCACAAAAAAGTGTAGTCTTTGACACTTTTTCACTCATTTTGGCCTTGTTTTACCTTCATTCAGTCTTGAAAGCTTGCAATTCAACAAAAATCTAACGGTGTTTTACTAAGCTATTGTGAAGTGTTGTAACACATTTCCTCACTTTTCTAAGACTCTTTCAAGATAATTCACATAAGTAACCCCTCTTTACCCCTTTCCAAGCCTTGTGACAAAGTGTTGTAGAGTGTTGTAATGGATTTTTCACACTTTCCTAGGCTTGTCACCCCTAATATAACCCTTTTCTTATGCTAATTTGTCCCCTTAATGTACTTTTAGGCCCGATTAAAGTGTGTTTCGAGAGGCAAATCTGATAAAATTCATTAAAAATTATTTAATTCCTGACCACCACATAAAATTTCCCAAGTGGACTAGGTTGCCACCTTGGGCAACATAGTCTCTTTTGGCATAAATTTCAAAATTAAAACAAAACCTAAAAGGAATTTTGTCTCCAGAACCCTAGTGTCAGCCTATCATGTTGCATTTCGGGAAAATTAGGGTTTAGCTTGTATAAATAAGGGTTTTTACCTTCATTTCTCTGTCTCTCAAGCTCATTTTTACATCTCTTCACAAGTACTCTTGCACTCAAGCTTCCCAAGAAAACAATCAAGCATAAAGGCATCACAAGCAACCTACATTGGAGTTGTTCTTGAATGTTGTAGACTTCAATAACTAAAGGTTTGGTAAGCATTTGTATTGAGTTCATCATTCAATATTCCTTTCTTTCCATTGTTTCTCATTTAGGTTTGAGTTACCATCAAAGGGGTTTGACTTAGGCAAACCCCAAAATTCTCTTTGTCTTTGCATGTGTTTTGTAGGTTGTACTCAGATTTAACAAGATTCAAAGTGTTAAAGAAAGTACAAAAATTCCATTCAAGTCACATCAAGGCATCAAACCCTAGAAGGAGAAAAAGGACAAGTTACAGGTCATTTTTAGGAGTTTCAGACAAAGACTACTACAAAGGAAAGTACCAAACGAGATCCCAATAATTAGACCTTAAATCTTCCAAAAGCACTAGGAGGACTAGGTCACCACTATTGGTGACCTTTTCCCTGTGCTAAGCCTAAAAAAGGGTTTTTGTATTTCTGGGTACCCTTTTCCCCTCAACCTAGTCCGACAGAATTTCCCGACAGGAGGACTAGGTCACCCAACTTGGCGTAAGTGTCCTATTGATTTTAGACAATTTCTAGAACATCTTGGGGCCTCTCATCTACAACATTCCATTTTCAGGTGCACAAGTTTTGAACTTTCCAATTTACTTCCAAAATTGCATACAATTAGGGCAAATAGTTTAGCTTGCATTTAGTTACATTTACTTTGTTTACATTTCATAGATTAGATTAGTATCATTTCATTTCAGTTTTCAGACACACCTCTCACACACATATCACAACCCTAATCCTATCCTTCCTTTGAATGCAAGTGCCAAAAACCATATAACCACCAAGCGGAAAGAGAGTCATTCATACACCAAAGTGCTCCTAGGTGAAAAACCCTAGGGGCCTAGTAAAGGGAATCCTCTTTCCCTAGTAGTGCTATATTTTTGGTGGTTCAGTATGTATTTATGCATGCTTGTATTTTTGTATGTATGAATGTATGTATCAATGCATGTATATTGTATGTATGCCTATATGTATGTAAGATTGTATCTATATATGTACATGTATGGTTGTATGTATGTAGGGTCATATGTGAATATGTATTCTACTTGTATACATATGTAAGTATGCATTATTTATGTATGTCTTTAGAGGGAAGGATAATTTTAAGAGAGAGAGTTAGGTATGTGCATGATCATGATGGAAAAAATAGGCCCTTAAGTGGCGATGAAAATTCAAAAAATCAGAGTTAGACAACTTGAAATAAAAATTTGAATAAGTTATCTATATTATTTCAAAAATATGTAAGAATAGAATCTATAGAAAATTGAATTTAGTTTCTAAAATACTAGGTATATTTTAAAAAAACAATCTATTTGGTGAAAAATTTGAAATTTCAATGTAGTAGTACTTAAATTTCAGGGAAAAAGTAAGAAGTAGGTGTCTGTCTGACCACCCTAACCACAATAAAATGATAATATTTTAGATATAAGTAGAGGACTCATGTCCCGATGTGATGCATATTTTTTTGTAATTTTTTTCCAAGTAAATAATTAATTATGATTTTTTTATTACAACTTTTAAAAAATATATAAACTTGTAAGTCTAACCACCTTAACTTGGTCAAAATTTCATGAAATTCATTTTTTTTTTAATCCTATAGTATGCGAAGCATAGAATGTGACACATGTTTCGGATTCAAAAAATGGGATATCGTTTGAAAACTATAGATGTTTTTCAATCAACCTATCAATCAGGACTTTAGTCGTAATTCAAATAGAAAATGAATAATAATAATTTATTAAATTCAAAGTAAAGAATAATTTATATTGGTGGAAATTTGAGAATCTCCTTTAAAAACCCTTTCCATTTCATCAATTTTTGTTAAAAAAAAAGTCATCAGCCACATGGGCCATCATATCACTTACATATCACCATTTTTTGGCCCATCATGATCCTGCACATACCCAGTTGTCTAGGTAGGGTGGGAGGGAGAGAGGTAGGGAGAGACCTGAGAGAGAGGGAGAGGGAGAGGGGGTGGAAGGGAGTGTCCAAGAGAGAGGGAATGGGAGAGAAGGGGTTGGAGTGAGAGGGACTTAGCTAGGTAGGGTGGGATGGGTAGTGGGAGAGAGAGAGTGGGGGTAGAGAGAGATAGAGGGAGAGAAAATGAGAGTTATGTAGGTAGGGTACCAAAGGGAGATACTTGAGAGTGTGAGGGGGGGTGAGAGGGAGAGACTTGAGAGATAGGTAGTGAGAGGGAGTGTGAGGGAGAGTTAATGGAAGAGAGAGGGAGTGTGAGAGTGAGAGACTTGAGAGAGGGAGAGGGTGTGGGAGGGAGTGACCTAAGAGAGGGAGAGATAGAGGGGGTGGAGTGAGAGGGAATTATCTAGGTAGGGTGGAAGGGATAGAGAGAGAGAGGGGACAGATAGAGAGAGAGAGAGAGTTACCTAGGTTGGGTGCTAGAGCGAGAGACTTGAGAGAGAGAGAGCGGATGGGAGGGAGAGACCTAAGAGAGGGAGTGGGAGAGAGAGGGAGTGATGGAGAGGTAGTGTGAGGGAGATAAAGAGATACACAGAGGGAGCAAGACAGAGTGGTAGGGATTGATTGAACGAGAGGTACATAGAAAGAGGGAGAGGGTGGATAGAGACAATTAGAGAGGGTAGGAGAGAGGGAGGGAGAGAGAGGTGAGATGTATAAATAGAGAGAAAGGGATAGGAGTTGAGGGATTAGGGTGAAGGACCTATAGGGTTGATGGTTTAGGGTATTATGGTTTAAGGGTTGAGGGTTGAGGGATTATAGTTGAGGGTATAGGGTATTGAGTTGAGGGTAGAGGGTAGAAGGTTTAAGGGTTTAGGGTTAAAGGGGTAGATGGTATAGGGGTTAAGGGATTAGGGTTTAATGGTTGATGGTTGATGGTTGAGGGTAGAGGGTAGAGGGCATAGGGTTAAAGGGTTTAGGGATTAAGGGTTGAGGGTTAAGGGATTAGGGTAGAGAGTTTCCTTGGATTTAAGGGTTCGTGGATTAGGGTTGAGGAATTAGGATTGAGGGTAGAGAGTATTGGGTTGAGAGTAGAGGGTAGAGGGTAGAGGGTAGAGGGTTTAGGGTTTAAGGGTTAAGGGTTGAGGGATTAGGGTTGAGTGTTTAAGGTTTTAGGGTTTATGGCTTAGGGATTAGGGTAGAAAGGGAGGGATGGATGGATAGAGAGATGAAGGGAGAAGTGAGATAGAGATAAGGAGAGAAGAGGACGAAGGGACACATACATATAAGGGCTGAGGATCTAATATATAGGGTAAAGGGTTGAGAATTGAGGGTATAGGGTTGATGACCTATAGGGTTGAGGGATTAGGGTGTTGGGTTGATGGTATAGGGTTGAGGGTACATTTGGTTGAAGGATTAGGGTTGAGGGTCCAATATATAGAGTAGAGGGTATTGTTGTTGAGGGTTGAGGATTGAGGGATTAAGGGTTGAGGGTTGAGAATTGAGGGTTGAGGGTTTAATGTATAGGGTAGAGATGGTAGAGGGTTTAAGAGTTCAGGGTTTAAGGTTGAGGGTAGAGGATTGAGGGTATAGGGTTGGAGGATTAGGGTTGAGGGTCCAATGTATAGGGTAGAGGGTATAGGGGTTGAGGGATTAGGGTTTAAGGGTTGAAGGTTGAGGGATTAAGGGTCAAGAGGGTTGATGGATTAGGGTAGAGAGTTTACTTTGGTTTAAGGGTAGAGGTATTGGGTTGAGGGTAGATGGTAGAGGTTTTAAGGGTTTAGGGTTTAGGGTTTAAGGGTTGAGGGTTGAGGGTTTAGGGTTTAGGGTTGAGTGTTCAAGGGTTTAAGGGTTGAGGGTATATCATTGAGGGATTAGGGTATAGATGGATTGATGGAGGGAGGGAGATATGGAGGGATAAGTGAGATAGAAAGGAGAGAAGAGGGGGGAGGGACAAAGATATATGATGGTTTAGGATCCAATGTATAGGGTAGAGGGTTAAGAATTGAGGGCATAGGGTTGATGGTTTACGGTATTAGGTTGAGGGTATAGATTTCAGGGATTAGGGTTGAGGGTACATATGATTGAAGGATTAGGGTTGAGGGTCCAATGTATAGGGTATAGGGTATCAAGGTTGAAGGTTTAGGGTTTGAAGGTTGAGGATTGAGTGATTAAGGGTTGAGGGTTGAGATTTGAGGTTTGATGGTTTATGGTTTAAGGGTTAAGGGTTGAGGGTTTAAGTTTGAGGGTAGAGTATTGAAGGTATAGGGTTGAGGGTCCAATGTATAAGGTAGAGGGTATAAGGGTTCATGGATTAGGGTTTAAGGGTTCAAGGATGAAGGTTGAGGGATTAAGGTTCAAAAGGGTTGAGGGATTAGGGTAGAGAGTTTACTTGGGTTTAAGGTTTTAAGGGTTGAGGGATTAGGGCTGAGGGTAGAGGGTATTAGGTTGAGCGTAGAGGGTAGAGGGTTTAGGGTTTAAGGGTTTAGGGTTTAGGGTTTAGGGTTTAGGGTTTAGGGTTGAGTGTTTAAGGGATTAAGGGTTGAGGGTTGAGGGTTGAGGTTTTAGGGTTTAGAGTTGAGTGTTTAAGGGATTAGGGTAGACAAGGAGGAATGGATGTATGGAGAGATAGAGGTAGAAGTGAGATAGAGAGAAGGAGATAAGAGGAGGGAGGGACAGGGATATATCAGGGTTGAGGATCCAATATATAAGGTAGATAGTTGAGAATTGAGGGTGTATGGTTGAGGACCTATATTAGGGTTGAGGGATTAGGGTATTGGGTTGAGGGTATAGGGTTTATGGATTAGGGTTGAGGGTTCATATAGTTCAAGGATTAGGTTTGAGGGTACAATATATAGTGTAGAGGGTATTAGGGTTGAGGGTTTAGGTTTTGATGGTTGAGGATTGAGGGATTAAGGGTTGAGGGTTGAGAATTGAGTGTTGAGGGTTTAGGTTATAGGGTAAAGGGTAGAGGGTAGAGTGTTCAAGGGTTTAGGGTTTAAGGGTTTAAGGTTTAAGGTTGAGGGTTGAGGGTAGAGGGTTTAGGTTTTGATGGTAAGGTTTGAGGTTTTAGGGTAGAGGGTTTAAGGGTAGAGGGATTAAGGGTTATGGATTGTGGGTTGAGAGTAGAGGGTAGAGGCTTTTAGGGTTTAGGGTTTAGGGTTTAGGGTTTAAGGGTAGAGGGTAGAGTGGGAGAGAGATAAAGGGTAGAGGGTTTAAGAGTTTAAGGGTTGAGGGTAGAGGATGGAGATAAAGAGAGAGAAAAGAAACCTATAAAAATCAAATTTCTCATAATGCGAGCGCATTTTGAAGTAGTAGAGATATGGCCTTTTTTTAGCAGGACATAACATGCTCATGTTATAATGCAAGCACATGTCATCGTGCTCTAAAAATGGAAAAATAATCAATATTGATCTCAAGGCCCACATTCTACACATTCTCCTGGTTTTGTGCATGCTCTGATAAAAAAATATTTTTGATGATTTTGTTAAGTGTACATGCTTGTTTTTCACATTCCACCAGCTTTTTATGCTCTTTCAACCACCTTTACATTAAATAGTAGAGTTTTCATGTTGAAAGGCATATAATATCAATTCAAGTCTTAATTCTATTCAAGAGTGATATAAAATTGAATTTTGGAGGGGAACAAGCTTTGTAAAAAGCCAAATGTTTGAGGAGTTTGAAGACAGAAGAAGTAAAGGCTACATAATTGGGTAGAACTCCTCCATTTTAAACTCAAGTTTTTTAGGTATGTGAAGTATTTACAGATTTTCTTTCATTATATAATGGCTTGCTTTCATTTTTGTTATTTTTCATATTCGATGTTGATCATTGTTTTTTTGTCATTATAACCTTAGCTTGTCAATGCATATTTTAAATTACACAATTCTTTACACTTGCCAATTACATTTTTAAACTGCATCTCTTTGAGGCATTTTGTTAAAAAATTGACTTACCTTGTTTATGCTTCCACATTTTGTATACACATATACATGACATAAGATATAAGGAATTAAAATAATAAATCATTTCTCAATCCTTTACTATGGATGTTCATACCACTCTCCAAAGCTTTCATTTTGGTATAGGCATGGGGGATGTTGGAAAATGTAGTTGAATTTGGTTAAACACCTACAATTTGCATATGCTTGAAATTTTCTAAAGCCTTTTCAAAAGATCTATTTTATGCATATCTTGCAATCATTATAGTCCACAAGGACATATCTCATTGAGGTATTTTTTCAAATAGTTATACCAAGCAGTTTATTGCCCTATCTATGCTACCAAATTTTCCATACATGTCCTTAAAAAATGGAATATACTCCTCCCAAATTCATAGATCTTTGAATATATTTTGGTTTACATCTCTATTTCTAAATTCATCTCATCACTAAACTTACCTCATCACTTATGTTGCGATATATTTTGAAAGTTTCCTTGATTAGTCTACCTACAAGGGATTCTAACCCTTCTCTTCACTATTTCAAGACTCTTTATTCAAGGCTAAGTTAGAAACATGGAGAAAGGTGTAGCCTATCTTGCAATCATGGCTCAAAATGGAAGCATGGACAAGGCATTTGAATTTTTTTACAATAATGTTTTTGTATAAATGTATGCAAAATGTGGTAGCATTGACAAGCTAGTGAGCTCCACTATCTTTCCAATTTGGTAGGGTTGACAAAGTAGGGGTAGTGCCTCATAGAGATGGGGTCTCACAGTCACCATGAGACCCCATTTCTATGGGGCATACATTGCCCCTACCTTGTCAACCCTACCACATTGGAAAGCTAGTTGTGCTCCACTAACTTGGCAATGTGATAGCGTTAGCAAGGTAGGGGTAGTGTATGCCTCAAAAAATAGGGTCTCATGATGATGTATATCACTGTGAGTCCCCATTTTTATGAGGCATATTCTTCCCCTACCCTTTCAACCCTACCACATTGCCAAGATAGTGGAGCTTGCCAATGCTCCACTAGCTTGGCAATGTTGTAGGGTTGACAAGGTAGGGGCAGTGTATGCCTCATCAAAATGGGGTAAGCTATTGGTACTCCACTAGCTTGTCAATGCGGTAGGGTTGACAAGGTAGGGGCAGCGTATGCCTCATAAAAATGGGGTCTCACATTTCTATGAGGCATACGGTGCCCATACCTTTTCAACCCTATGACATTACCAAGCTAGTAGTGCTCCACTAGCGTGGAAATGTGGTAGGGTTGACAAGGTAGGGGCAGTGTATTCCTCATAGAAATGGGGACTCATGATGATGTATAGAAATGGGGAATCACAGTGATGTACATCATAGTGATTCACCATTTCTATCAGGCATACGCTGCCCCTACCTTGTCAATCCTACCACATTGGCAAGCTAGTGGTGCTCCACTAGGTTGGCAATGTGGTAGGGTTGACAAGGTTGGGACAGTGTATGCCTCATAGAAATGGGGTCTCGTGGTGATGTCAGGTGTTGAGTCTAGTTTATGGTTTAATTATTGATGGGGTTGTTATCCATTTCGTGTTGTAACTTAAGACTTTGATGCTTGGGAGTTGATCTTTTTCATAACATTTCTTAAACCATAGACCTTGGACATAAATCTATTTACATAAGCTTTCAAATGATATCGATATGTTATATGGATTGTTTGTGTTAATTTTACATGTGATTAATGAATGCAACTTTAAGATGATTATGGATATGCGGTTGTGCGCATGCTAACCTTGTCATGTAAATAATTTAAGGCCTACAACTCAAAATATTTAATTGAGAGAAGACCCTTGGCGGCTGGAGATTCCTCACGCAAATCAGATTATAACCGTCTTGTAATGATCTTAAATTTTGTTGATCATGTGTAGGCATTACTAGTGTTCCAAAGTCGTGTTAAGGCAAACATGCTTGATAGATTTTGTGCACGCATAGTCATCTTTTCTCTTTCCACGTTTTCCCTAAGTGGAATCATCTGATTTTGTCAGAGTTGACTACCTTGCTAGGTGGTTGGATAAATAAGGCTTTGATATTCTTTTGAGCGCTCTCTCTCTTTTTCCAATCGAAGAATGTTGATTTGACGTACTCGCACTTTTAAGATTTTCAGCAATACAGTCATGTTGATCATTTGTATTCATGTTTTTCCATAAATGAAATGAAGTTGTGAGTTTGCGCATATGAGATTACCTTAGTCTTAGGGAATACTTATCCAAGGGGGGCCACTTGGTGATTATTTTTTCCTTTAGCTTAGTTAGTATTTTGTTGTTCAGTAGTTATTTAATTAAGAATCTGGCATTGAATATTCCTATAGCCACTAGAATTCTATTCTATGACTGTTTGTGCAACCAAAGCAGACAGAATAGTTTCTTGTTTGTTGCTCAGATTTTTCATTTTTATCATGCATTTCAACTTGATCTATTTGTTGGTTGATGTTAAAAATTTATGTTATTTCCTTCCAAGAAATTTACTTTTAGCATTGTGTTTTTCTTAGTTATAAGATAGATATGGCTACTTTGGATTCCTAGTGCACATACAATGCTGACCCATCTCAAGTTTACATCCCTGGGTTGGAAATTTAAATGCACCTTCATGATGAATGAGATAGATATTCATGTTATATGTCCAATATCTTAATCATAGTTGTAAAGGATTAGTTGTTGAATCATTGTAGGAGGCCAATATTTTTTGGTGTCATTGTCGGGGATGGTGTCAAACTAGGGAGTTCTTTGGAGTCATTGATAGTTTTTCTTGATGTAGTATTTCTAGAGTTGTTCTTAGTATACTCCTCATTAGAAGAGTAATGACCACCCTATTCTTTTACCACTTTTTTGTGTGAGTTGGCTGATAGTGAGTTTATACCATATGTATAGAAGAAGAGATGCTTGTGGGATATTCCTTGCTAACAATCCTGATCTATTCCAGATAATTGAGTACCATAACCTATCTAGAGGTGAAGAAGGAGAAGAGCCACACCTTTTTGCTGATACATTTCTAGATTTGACCAGTTCTGAAGCTTCCTCTAAAGATCAAAATTAGATTGAGAACCCCCTTGCTATGGAATTTCACCAAGCAGGCATGGGTGATGAAAATGGAAATAGACCTAACAAAGCTAACCAATGAGACTTTCCTTTCCCCATTGCTCATCAAAATGAAGTAGACAACCTTAAAAATATCCCTGCTTCAGTTCTTCCTAAGTTCCATGGACTTGTCACAGAAGATCCTGATACATTCTTGTTTGAGTTTGATATCCTCTACAGAAGTTATGACTATACCACTGATGTCCATAGGATTAAGCTATTCCCTGCCACCTTGAAAGAAGTTGCATTAAGATGGTTCATGAGCCTAGGAAGAGATACTATGGAGACATGGGAGGACATGAAGACAAAATTATTTGAGAAATACAAAGAGTATTGCAGGGGTAGTGACATGAGAAGAGATGACATTTTCACAATGTAGCAAAAGGAAGATGAGAGCCTGGAAGATTTCATTTCAAGGTTTTTGTTTTTTCTGCAGAAATATCCACACCATACACTCAATGAAGAATCACATAAGCTACTTTTCTTGAGAGGAATTAATTACAACTGCATTGATGCCTTGGACCTGATGGGAGGAGGAGATATCACCCAAGTTCCTTGGGAGGATATTAAGAAAATATGTCAGAATTATTCTCGGGCAACCTCTAAGAAGGGGAGAGCTTACCAATCTTCTATGGGTAATTCATCCACTAGTGGAGTTTCAAAGATGGAGATTACTCCCTTACTGGAAGATTTCAAGCAAGATATCATAAATAATATGGCTACTCAGCTGGATTCACTTCAAGCCAAGAAGAAACAAGAGGAGGCAGAGGCAATGTTGGTATAATATTGTCCTCATTGCAAACAAAATAAGAAGGACTGCAAATGCAAGATGATAGCTAATATTGGCAGCAAGCAGATGACACCCGGGTTCAAGCCAATTTAGGGTGAAGATGATCAAGTCTACTATGTTTCACAAAGGAGGCCATGGGCTCCGAGATAGGGTATGCCACTAGATCCACTATCTTTTGTTGGGCCATATTTCAATTCTTATTCATCTAGTAATCAATGGAAACCCCCATATCCATCCAATTATGGAGGATATCTACCATAGCCTTGGAGTAACCCTCCAAATTCTTGGCCCAATCACCAAAAATATCCACCCCAGTGGCAACAACCTCAAGGGAATTGATAGTAGTTTCAAGGAAACTGGCAGCCACCTCTAAAAAATTGGTAGCAAACATCTCAATGAAGGGGAGGAAAACAATGGCCAAGCCAGACAACTAATTACATGTAGCCACCTTATCAGCCCCAACAACCTACTATAATGCCTCCTCCTGCTAATCCAATTTGAAATGTGTCTAAACCTACTCAACTACCAGCCCATCCCACACCTAATTCAAATAACAAACAACAACAACAACCAGTATACTCTATTGATCCACATTAATTACCTGCATATGTTGTGAGTGTAAGTGACATTTTTTTGTGTTCAGGAACTACTTTTCCAGCTCCTTCCACACCTATTATCACTAAGCTTCTTGTGGAAAAAGAGGAGCCTCTTAATGTCCCTATTCAGCCTAGTGCACCTAAAAAGCTTGAACTAGTCCCAACCAAGCAGATTGATCCTGAACCACTATTTCCTCAGAGGTTGGAAATTGTGAAACAAAAGGAAGAAAATGAGGACACAACTTTTGATATTCTAGATCAGTTGAAGCATATATGTGTCGAGATACCTCTATATCAAGCCATAAAAGATGCTCTCATATATGGGAAGGAAATCAAGGAAGCATTGCTTAAGAAGCTAAATAGGAAGAAGAAATACCCCATAACAGTTCACGTGGTGGGACAACTTGCTGACATCATGCTTGGGAAAGTAACTGTTTCCAAGTACAATGACCCGGGGAGTCTTGTGGTAGGAGTTGTTATAAATTGGATGCAAATAAAGAATGCTCTAATTTATTTGGGAGCAGATATAAATGTTATGACCAAGGAAATCCTGCAACAACTAAATATTGTAAGCATGAGACCTACCCCTACTATCCTACAACTTGCTAATAGTTCTACTTTTAAGCCTGATGGTATAGTGGAAGATCTAGTGGTAACTTTAGACTCCTGGGAGTACCCAATAGATTTTATGATTCTTTCTCCTAAAGCCACACTAGGTGAGTACCCCATTATTCTTGGAAGACCATGGTTAGCAACACCATATGATTATATTGGATGCCGAATAGGAGACATGACCATTTTGTATGGAAAAATCACCAAAAATCTTGTTCTCTACCTTCCCACTTAGTCATCCCATGATAAGGATAATCTAGTATGGCCACACGTTGGTGAAGAGGTTGATGAAGTTAATTATGTGGCACATCTTATGATGTTACAGAGAAGCCCCTTCCTGCAGCTTTAGGATGAAGATGCAATATTGTCTCACATAATTCAGAACCATTATGAGGTAGAGGAAGCATCGTCCTCCCATGTATCTGATTCTGCTGCTATAGTGAAAACACTCCTACCTGCTCATCCTGCAACCGCTCTTCCTATAGACGCCTTTCTTGCAGCTCCTCTTCCTACAAAGACATTTCTTGTAGTCGAATTTCCTCCAGAAACAGGTATGTTTCATGTATTACTGCCACATGAACTCAAATTACCAAGAATTAGTGAAGTAGATATGGTTGAGTTAACTACACAAGTGCAAGTATCAGAAGGGAAATACCAGAATGTTAATAGTAAATTGAGTGAAGAATAGTAGTTGTCATTAGCCAACTTGCTAACGGCCCACCAAAATGCATTTGCATGGGACTATCATGATATGAAGGGATTGGATCCTAAAATTTGCACTCATAGGATATATATAAGAGATGATTGTACACCAGTAAGGCAGCCACAAAGAAGAATTAACCCTACATTGAGAGAAATGGTAAAAGGGGAATTGCAAAAATTGCTAGATGGAGGATTTATCTACCCCATTTCAAATAGCCAATGGGTGTCCCCATTGGTGATTGTTCCCAAAAAAGGAGGGAAGTGGTGAGTTTTTATTGATTACAAGGAACTCAACTCTGCCACTAAAAAAGACCATTTTCCCTTACCATTCATAGATCAAGTTCTAGACTCACTTGCAAGAAAGTAGTACTTTTCTTTTCTTGATGGATTCAGTGGCTATAACCAGATCCAAATTGCACCAGAGGACCAGGAGAAGACCACCTTTACCTGTCCATGGGGAAAAAATGCCTACTCAGTACTTCCATTTGGCTTATGCAATGCACTTGCAACTCTTTAGAGGGCAGTCATTAGCATATTTTCAGATATCTCCCATAATTGCATGGAATTTTATCTGGATGATTTCACTATTATGGTGTTGATTTCAATGAGGCATTATAGAATCTTAGGAGAGTCATACAAATATGTGAAGACCATAACATATATTTAAATAGTGAAAAGTTCCTCATGATGATGCAAGAAGGTGTAGTTCTTGGCCACTACATCTCCCACAAAGGAATTCAAGTAGATCCTGCAAAGATTGAGGTAATTACCAATCTGCCTATTCTTGCAAAATAAAAATATGTTAGAATTTTCTTGGGACATGAAGGTTATTATAGGAGGTTCATCAAAGACTTTATAAAAATGGCAGCACCATTGTATAATCTCCTCACTAAAGATGCTAAGTTCCAATGGATAGAAGATCGTGAGAGGGAATTATCTTATTTGAAAGCAACTTTAACTCATGCTCCTATGCTCAAGGGACCTAGTTGGGAGAATCCTTTCCACATCCATACAGATGCATCATACTATGCTATAGGAGCATTCCTAGGATAGAAAGAAGGAGCTATAGAAAATTCCATTTACTTTGTCAACAAAAATCTGCAAGGGGCTGAATTCAACTATGCATTGACATAAAAAGAAATGTTAGCAGTGATCTATGCCTTAAACAAATTCAGACATTACTTGACTGGCTACCAAATATTTATGCACATCGATCATGCAACCATTAAATACCTTATAAATAAACCTTTGATTTGAGGAAGGCTAGCAAGATGGTTACTGTTGATGCAGGAGTTTGATATAACCATTGTGGATAAAACAGGGCAAGCCAATGTTGTTGTAGATTTTCTTTCAAGTCTGACCACATCATAAGACAGTCAAGTCATAGATGATTCTTTCCCTGATGAGCTCTTATTTTCCATTAGTGTGTAGACACCCTAGTATGCTGACATAGCTATTTTTTTGGTCACAGGGAGAGTCCCTCCTCGCTTCTCTCTGAAAGAGAGGAGAGTGCTCATTGAGAAATCTTTCCCTTTCTTATGGATTGCTGGATGTTTGTTCTATACTTGACCTAACCAGGTCATGAGGAGATGTGTGAGGGAAGATGAGACATTTGATATTCTTCATGCATGTCACAATGAACCTTGTGGAGGACATTTTACAGCCAACAGAACAACAATGAAGATTTTGAACATAGGATATTATTGGCCAACACTTCACAAGGATGCATGGAGATATACAAGGAATTGTGACAAATGCCAAAGGATGGGTTGGCCAAAAAAATCTGATGAGATGCCACTTTGTCCTCATATAGTAATTAGTCCATTTGATAAGTGGGGATTGGATTTTGTAGGACCCATTGATCCTCCATCAAAGGGTAAATCCTATATTTTAATATGCACTAATTATGTAACTAAATGGATAGAAGTTAAGGCCATGAAACATTCATGAGATACTAAGGTTGCATAATTTTTGTATGAGGAAATTTTTACATGATATGGGGTTCCAAGAGAAATAGTGACTGATCAAGGGACTCAATTCACTTCAACCCTTGTTACAACACTGGTTAATGAGTACAACATTAGGCACATGAAGTCTAATCCTTATCACCCCTAGGCCAACAACCAAGTTGAGGTGACTAACAGAGAAATTGAAGCCATTCTGACCAAAATAATGGCTATCCATAAAAAGGATTGGGCCAACAGGTTACCAGAAGTTGTTTGGGCTTACAGAACCACCTAGAAAACCACTACATGATTCACTCCATTTGATTTGTTGTATGGAAAGTCAGCCATGATGCCCATTGAATTTGAACATAAGACCCTTAGGACTACAGTAGAACTAGGAATGGATATTTCTGAAGCACCAAGAGATAGAATCATGAGCTAAATGCTTTGGATGAGATGAGGAAGGAATATTCGCATCACATAGAGGTAGTGAAAAATCAACAAATAAGATGGCATGATAAATTCATCAAGGACAAGAAGTTTTAGCATGGAGATTGGGCACTGCTCTATGACTCAAGATATCAAGATAATGCAGGAAAATTGTAGACAAGATGGATTGGACCTTATGAGGCGAGTAAAGTATTTTCCAATGGAGTTGTTCAACTTACGACCATTGACACTGTCAAGTTTAAGCTATTGGTGAATGGTCATTGCCTGCGATTATATCACAAACCAAATTCTAAGGAGGAGTTCCTACAGTAATTCACTTAGTGTGCAGAACCCAAACTTCCTACAACCGAAGGAAGTGGACCTAGTGTCCCTTCTTCTGACTAATTAGGGTATGTCACTTCTCATAATAAAGATTCCCACTTTGTGGGGGTTCACTTCTTCACCCATCCGCCCATTTGTTCCACCTTTCTCTCTCTTCCACCTCACCACCATCATTTCACTTCACTTCATTTCACTCCACCTCATCCCACTTCGCTTTCATTAATTGTTCAATTGATTTCTTGGAAATGACTGCTACTTTCTCCATGATCATTGCAATATATCTTCCATGAATCCAAGTACGGATTCAGGTACGTGCACATTAATTGTTATATCTTAATTTTCTTCTAGTGCATTTATTTAATTACTATAAATTAATATCAATGTTTGTGATAGCATGTCATCATTTCCTGCCCTTGTCAAATCATCCTTTCACCTCACATGCGAGGACACATGTCCAAATTAGGTTGGAGGTGGAACGTGTCAATGTCATGTCCGCATGTCTATCTATACCGATTCATGTCAGGAAGATTTAAGTGATTAAGCCAATTTGAATTTTGAAATGACAACTCGTATGTGTGAAATACAAATCCTCCACTACCATTTTCCTTAATCACAACCTGCATTTATTACTCCTTTATTGCCTTAATTGTTCTCAAGTCATAATCCTAAACCAAAAGGTAAAATTCAAATGACACCAACATTGGAATTTAGAAGAGTTACAGGAAGAAGAAGTTTGGTTTCCAGACAAGAATTGCAGGAGGAAAATTTGTGTAGAGTAACTGTCTAATTGCAGATAATAGGTGGTGGGTTGATTTGAAATGAACCCACGGTTCATGACATGTTACTGCAGGATGTGGCTTCCCTAGTTAAGTTTAGAAATTGTGGATGGCTTCGACAAAGGTGTTGCATTAGAATTCGCCCAGACATTGTCTGAAGAGAAAGCCACAGTAAAAGGGCTGGAAGTCACAGCTATGAAGGAGATAATTGTAGAAGTTATGGGGTTACCTACTGACAGAGAAAATTACCCTACTACCAGGGATGCTAGGTCGGCTAGGGCTGAATTCACCAAACCCTATGACCCTTCATTGATCATAGACAAACAAGGAGCGAAGAGGACTTCTCTGCTCGAGTTATGGAAGCAGGTTGTAGTCTATGTTGTCAAATATATCACTTGCGAAGGTCGCCAGTCAAATTTTCATTTTGTGCATTTTAATCATCTGAACCACATGAGGCACAAAAGAAGAATGAATGTGCCCAACGTGTTGTATCACCTTCTTTCGATCATGGCAGTAGAAACTTAGAAAGGTAGGGACAATTATATTTCCCACCATTTCCTAATTAATTATTTGTTGAAAAATCTTTGCATGATGTGTCCAATATTTCTTGGGAAGAATTTTTGAGAATTGATCAAATTAGACTAGAGCATTTCCAACCTAGGGTTTTTCGTCAACCTCATAGGGTTGGGAGGAGAAGGAGAAATGTTGGGGCCACTTCTGGTACCTCAACTTCTAACACAAGCCCTAGTGGAAACCCTCATGTAGCCACACAAGCTATTGAAATTAGTTCTTCTAAGGCAGAGCATTCCAATAAAAAGAGTTCCTCTCCTCATTCTAATGATGAGGTTCCTCTTGGAACCTTAATGAAAACAAGGGCACAAAAGAGGAAGGAAAAGCTAAAAAGAAAATGGTAGAAAAAGAAGCACCAAGCTCTAGGAAACAAAAGGTTAACACTATTCTTCCTGCAGCAAAGGAAAAACCCTCCCAAAAAATCAGAGTCAGTTAGGCCAACCATTGAGGTATCTCCCAAGGGAATCCCTAAACTTGGAAAATCGCCACGGGAGGATACAAAATCTCTAATGGAGTAGGTGAATGTGAAGGAAAAATATATATTTAAGGAAGAAACAAGAATGACATTGGAAGACCTTGTGAATAATGTTGAGCAAGTTGAAAACTAGGTGTGCGAAGAAAATCAAGAACTCTTGTAGCAAGAGTTCCTATAGCATGAGCAATAATAGGAAGAAGAGGCCCTGTAGATTGAAATAGGAGAGCAAGGACTGGAGCCCCTGCAACCAGAATTGGTTGGGCAAGAAGAAGCCCTACAGATGGTACTCTACCAAGTACCACGTAAAATAATAGTAGGAGTGCATAGGCCCTCTGATTTTTCAATGAGCATAGTAGTCCTGAACTTGTGGAAGGAAATACAAAGAAGCGAAGAATAATGTAAAGCAGAAAAATGTAGGCTGAAGAAGGAAATTGAATAGAAAGATGAGGAAATTGAAGACACAAGCAAAGAAATTGTTGACTTAAAGAAGAAGGTGGATGACATGACAACTTTAGTTCCACATATACTGGAATGTAGAGCTCCTTTGAGGGTATATGCTTTGTATTTACAGGAGAAGCATCTTTCTTTCAAATTTGCAAACATTGTTTTAGGTTTGAACCCCTCAATTGAAACCCCTGCTGAATTTTTCAATGCTTTTTGGATTGCTCCCCTTGAGATGAATTTTTTTTTATGTGAATTTTATTTACATAATTATGTTGTGACCAAGGACAATGATTGGAATCCATTGTTATATGTTGGGGATGTCCAATTAAGATCATTCATGTCTTGGATACAAAATGAAGTAAGATGGGGAAAGCAATACAAGACTTATAGGCAAGTTGAATCCAACATTCCCCTACCCATTAGGGCTGAATCTAGGCATCTAGGAGAAATTTTTAATGATTGGCACATAATTTTATACCGGCCAAGTTATAGTTGTAGGGTCCTACCTGAGAGAGAGGTAGTGTATAAAGCATACGAGGAGATGGAAAAAACCACAAGAGACTCTATGATGTGATACCTCTCACAGATATGGAATACCTTATCTGATTATTTGAAGCAAGTTGATCCCCATTCCATGCACAACTGTGCTACAACATTCAAAATAATTGATAGGTATATTCAAATTAGAAGAACAAAAAGGCAATTCTAGATTCCACTAATTTTTCAACCTCCTATTCTATTGTGGCCAGTGCCAAACTATAGGTTTTACAGGTATGACATTGCTGATGAAAGACAGAGATGGAGCAGGCTGGAGAGACAACAAGGATTCTGTTTGGATCCTAATTTAGATATAGCAGAAATAGATGTGGGACAACTTGCAGTTGCCAACTTCAGAGCATTGGCCAAACAAAAGCAACTCTTCCCCTACTAGAGGACCAACAAGACATTAGGTTGGGGGGAAATAATGATTCTAGATTATGGTTTAATTATTGATGGGGTTGTTTTCCATTTACTACAGTAACTTAAGACATTGATGCTTGGGAGTTGATCTTTTTCATAATATTTCCTTAAACCATAGACCTTGGACATAAATCTATTTTCATAAGCTTTCAAATGATATTGATATGCTATATGGACTATTTGTGTTAATTTTGCATGTAATTAATGAATGTCACTTTAAGATGATTATGGATATGCAGTTTTGAGCATGCTAACATTGTCATGTAGATAATTTAAGGCCTACAACTGAGGAAGATTATGCCAGCTGGATGTGTGCCATATCGGCCAACAAGGTGGAAATTTAATGGAGAGAAGACCCTTGGCGGCTGGAGATTCATCATGCAACTTGGAATGTAACCATCTTGTAATTATCTTAAATGTTTTTGAGCATGCATAGGCATTATTGGTGTGCCAGAGTCATGTTAAGGAAAACATGCCTGATGGATTATGTGCGGGTGTAGCCACCTCTACTCTTTTCGCGTTTTCCCTAAGTGGCATCCTCTAGTTCTGACAGAGTTGACTGCCTTGCTAGGTGGTTATATAAATAAGGTTTTGATGTTCTTTTGAGCCCTCTCTCTCTTTTTCTAGTCAAAGAATGTTGATTTGATGTCCTCACACTTTTAAGCTTTTCAACAATATAGTCATGTTGATCATTTGTACTCATGTTTTTCCATAAATGAAATGAATTATTGAGTTTGTGCATTTGAGTTTACCTTAGTCTTAGGGAATAATTATCGAAGGGGGCCCACTTGGTGAGTATTCCATCCTTTAGCTTAGTTTTTTTATTTTTTTTAGTTGTTAGTTAAGAATCTAGCATTGACTATTCCTGCAACCACTAGAATTCTATTTTGTGACTGTTCCTATAGCCACTGAAATTCTATTATGTGACTGTTCGTCCAGCCAAAGCGGATAGATTAGTTTCCTATTTATTGCTCAGATTTTCATTTCTATCATGCATTTCAGCTTGATCTAGTTGTTGTTTGATGTTAAGCATTTATGTTATTTCCTTCCAAGCAATTTACTTTTAGCATTGTGTTTTTCTTAGCTTTAGGATAGATATGGCTACTTTCTATTCCTAGTGCACATATAGTGCTGACCCATTTCATGTTTACATCCCTAGGTTGACAATTTAAATGCACCTTCATGATGAATGAGATAGCTATTTAGGTTGGATGTCCAATATTTGAATCATAGTTGTAACGACTTAGTTGTTGAATCAATGTAGGAGGCCAACATAGGTGCAGCATATGCCTCAAAGAAATGGGGTCTCACCCTACCACACTGGCAAGCTAGTGGTGCTCCACTAGATTGGCAATGCGGTAGGGTTGACAAGGTTGGGGTAGTGTATGCCTCATAGAAATGGGGTCTCACAGTGATGTAGGGGCAACATATTTCTCATAGAAATGTGGTCTTACAACCATGAAACCACATTTATATGAGACATATATTGCCCCTACATCTCTGTGAAACCCCATTTCTATGAGGCATACAATGTCCCAACCTTGTCAACCCTACCGCATTGCCAACCTAGGGGAGCACCATCAACTTGCCAATGCTCCACTAGCTTGGAAACACGGTAGGGTTGACAAGGTAGGGGCAGCGTATGCCTCATAGAAATGGGTTATCACAATGATACATCACCATGAGAACCCATTTCTATGAGGCATACACTACCCCTACCTTGTCAACCCTAGTGCATTTTCCAGCTAGTGGAGCACCACTAGCTTGCCAATGCGGTAGGGTTGACAAGGTAGGGGCAGCATATGCCCCATAGAAATGGGGACTCATGGTGGTATACATCACTATGAGTCCCCATTTCTATGGGGAATATGCCACCCCTACCTTGTCAACCCTACTGCATTGTCAAGCTAGTGGAGCATGTGGAATACACTGCACCTACCTTATCAACCCTACTGCATTGCTAAGCTAGTGGAGCACCACTAGCTTGCCAATTCTTCACTAGCTTGGCAATATGGTAGGGTTGACAAGGTAGGGGCAGTGTATGCCTCATAAATGGAAAGCTTGTGATCTCAATAGCTTGCCAATTTTCTCACATGATTTTTCTAATGGAAGGCCTTAAAGTAATTTGGTAATGTAGCATGCCATTATTGTACAAGTATTTTGTATGAAGCCTTGAATGACATATATTTCATTTATTTGTATGGATTCATTTTTAAGGAACTAATATTTGTCTCATTACCATGCTATAGGTAAAATTATCCACCATGTCGAGGAAACAAACAAAGAATAAACTAATAGATGGAGAGAATGAAACCAACAAAGCAAAGGAGAGAGAATGGGTGAGGACATATCATGAGAAGAAGAAATTGGACATGATTGAAAAAAATAAGCCAATTGAAGATGAACCTCAACCATCAAAAAGAAAAAAGACATTGGTGGTACAAAGGGCACGAATGCAAAAGCATCGTGCTAAATCAGATTCAAATACCGTAGTTAGAGACACACCCTCTACTGCAAGTGAATATGAAGGGACACCATTAAGCACAATTGAATATTGAGGGACACCATATACCACAAGTGAATATGGAGGGGGACACCATCTACAACAAGTGAATATGGAAGGACACCATCCACAACACCTCAAGTTGAGAGTACATCATCACTCAGATGTGACGAAGAAGGTATGCCATCATCCCCATGTCAACCTCAAGGTATGTCATCTATTCCACCCTCGATCGAAGGTACACAATCTAGCCCATCTCACTTAAATATTGATTAAATTCCTAATGTTGAGGAGTATATGCCTAGGAGACCTCCTATAATTTTGCATAGAAAGCCAAAGTTTTTGATTAATATTGATGAGGATATTTTGTAGCACATAGAAGGTAATATTCTAGCACACACTTGTAAAAACTATGTTGATAAGATTTGGAAATTGTTCTTTGAAAGGATAAATGAGACTACAAGATGTCAACTATTTGTTGAAATGATGTGGGGTATAAAGTATAGAAACATCATAAAGACTCTTGGGTTGAGAACATCGAATGCTTCAAGTGAGAACACTATTGTGAAGAATCTAATGGATGCTTATGAGAGTGTGGGTAAGACCTCACACTCAAAGGATAGTAATGTCACTTGACATGTCATTAAATCAACTTTTGTAAGTATTCAAACAAAGAGAGCTCGTTTGATTAGAAAGACGAGTGAACAAATGAGAATTAATATAAATTTTTTATCAAGAGCCATTTAAAGGTGGCAAAAAATTGAGGGCACCAATTCAAATGAATTATGGGCATTCTCAAGGAGACTACCATGAAAAGATAAAAAATTTGTTGAAGCATTGATAACACTAATTGAAT